>OX424453.1:4892798-4994245 GCA_949152495.1 Lasius fuliginosus | reverse complement strand
ACTTGATGCTCATATCCATCACGATTGCTACGAATTACGTCGAGGGTTATCAGTTCTCCCTTTGTCCGTCGTTTCAGTCTCGAATCCTACGTGCCTCCACGTCGATCTGAAAAGCTTTCGCCAGTCTGGCGTTCAAGCACGGAAAAGCGACAGACGGACGAAGGAGGCAAACGTCTACACGGACACGTGCACGCATACGCATACGTGTCGAGGCACACGTTTAGACATCAGAATAGGTAGATGCTCGCCCCCGTATCTGCGTCCCTCCACGGGTTTCTACATCTCCGCGGATAAAGCGGTAAGCGGACTCGCGCGCGCGCGCACACACACACGGATCAGACACATACACACATACGTATACATAGGCACGAAGCAGAAGGGTAAAAAGCGAACTTTCCAGGCGGATGGCGATTCTTGCGAGCCAGACGGTAAATACATTTTTAAATAAGAGTTTTTTGCCCCGATCACCCCGCGCCCTCCGCCCCGTTCCCCTCCCTCTCCCGCTTCTCTTCCGCTCGGATTTCGTCCCCGTATCGGGAATTATCCTTTGGTTTGTGCATTATCCTTCGGATCGCGGGTGGGGTAGCATCAAAAGGCATTCACAAACCGACCTGAGCCGCCTCCACCTTCTCCACCTCCTGGCTCGGATCCTACGAGCCCAGCTCGAATCCTCATCCCTCCGGTCCACTGTCTGACTTGCGGCGGGCATCACTACTTAATGCTGACGTAACGGGTGGTGTATCCATCAGTCGCGATTTTATATGTATGTTCTTATCCGCGATATATATTATACATTATACGATTTACACGTTGAGCGATTTTGTGTTATACAATTCGAAATCTTAATTTACAATGTAAAAATTTAGGGGAGCTAATTTAAAAACCATTTCTCCAAAATCAAAATATAAAAGTATTTTAAACGCAATTGGCAAGAATTAACTCTACGTAATTTGCCTTTTATTACGCATGTATCCTTTCCAAACAAACGTTATCACACACAACATATATATATATATATATATATATATATATATATCTAATACCCGAGATCCGACAAAATCCGCGCCCGCCTCATTGGCGTTGACACCTCACAGCATCTTCCGTCCCGTCTTTGTGCTCGAGCTATTTCCTTGCCGTTTTTTATCCTACCACATCCTCGTCGCTCGAGTTCAATTGTGATTGATCACCGGCGGTGATAGAGGATTCGAAATGAAAGCCTCACGGTACACCGGCAAAGACAAAAAGACGAACCGTCGCTCCCCTTCTTCCGGAATCAACCACTCTCCCCTTCTTCCACTTCTCCCCGTCGCTCCTACTAACTCTCTCTCTCTTCCTCTTCCCCTCTCACCCGATCTCTCTTAACTCTGCGCCTCTTGCCCTCGACCCGAACCGCGAGCGGAACGAATAATGGAGTAAAATTTATACGACTCCATATCGGTACGATAAAAAGACAGGCAGACAGACAGCCGAGCGAGCGAGCGAGCGGGCAGGCAGTGAGGCAGCACAAAGGCAGGATTAATTTTAAATATCATATACTTGTGCCAACGTAAAAGCGAAGGTGGAGTCGAGAGGGCTCCATCGCGGAAAACCCCGGACTACGACTGATAAGTTATGTCTTCATCGGGGCACAACTCGATACAACGTCGGCTTTGCGGAAGATTTCCCTTTCGGATGAGGAAAGACACGGAAGGATCAAGCAATTTGTACGGTAGCTAAAAGAGTCATTCAGATCTCTCGCTTTTATACCGATGTCCCGTCATGCATGTTAATTGCTTCCGAGAGCGGAATGTGCCGTTTTATAGTACGCGTAATTTTTGTTGATATTACAACACAGAACTTGGTTTATTCAATACTCTGAATTTATTCATATGCATTTCAATAAATTATTTATATATTGTTCTTTTTTTCGATAAATAGAAGAATACATGCGCATGAACAGAAAGTATTTTATATGAAAATAATTTCGGTCGAAATATTTCCCGATTACGAAAGGTTATCGTGGCGCGATTTCAGAAGATCTTCGAAATTGGACACACTAGAGCTATATATATATTTAATCGGATCAGTAAGTATTATTTACTGATGTTTCTCATCTCATCTGGCGCGCGCGCCGTTCGCGACCAGTTTGTTCGATTTATTTAATATTTCGCATAAGATTCGCGCGGTTGCGCCAAGGAATGTCTCGTTATTATTACACTTTCGATTCTATATTTCTAAGTTTCGCGCAAACATCTCGCAAGTCAGCTAACAAGGCTTTGACATTCTGCCAATCGACGGGATTGCATATATATGTGGCATTCGAACGTATGTATGCCGCGATAGATAGAATACCGCGCGTTCCATCGTGGAGAAATGCTACTGACAATCCGTCGTTTTTCGTCGACGTTATCGTTTATTATTATAACCATCGACCGTGACGAGTTGCCGCTCGAAATAAATTCATCGCCGCGTCGAAAAACGCCCCCGCTGCTGTGTGCTGCTGGTGAGAATTATGTGCCCGACATACGTAGATAAATGTGTCTTGAAAGCAAATACCTTTAGAAATATGTATTTTCCAAATATTCTTAAGATATAAAAATTTGTCTCAATTAAAATATAATAGGATAAAGTAAAATAGAGTAAAATAAAACGATACACTTCGAAATTAGAAATATCCTCTCTGAGCATCAACAGAAATGCAATATAACGTAAAAAGATAGTATACGAATGCATTACACGTATGTACGTGTATATACGCGATGTAATAAGTATGCGCTTGTTATTATCATATTTCATCACGAATACAACTCGTTTTCAGAAACTGGAGCTCAGCGTATCAATTACACGAAAGTTGGCGGTATCGATAATCGCAAACCGCAGAAACCGCCGCTCGTTATCATAGGAAGCCCGTTTCGATCCCGATTCACGTCGGTTAGAATCTCAATTCGCAACAAGGAACAAGCGTGCATCCCCCTTTTTTCGTCTCCCGCGCGTCTCGGATTTCAAGTACAACGAAATTATCGGCTGCCACGAAATTTGCCGTGAACTCGAAGCAGCCAGCCTCCGGACGGCGTGGGAGAAGTCCGCTCTCGCGAGAAGGATTAATCGTGAATTATCAATCGACGGAGTCGAGTCGAGTCGAAAGCCGAAGGAGGATCGAGCGAGGTATAGAAGCGGCAAAACGAGAGAAGGAGAAGGAGAAGGAGAAGGAGGATATCCCTGCCGGTCGAGAGGGCCCGGAGGGCTTGCTGAACGACGTTTCTGGTTAATCGCGTTTGCGGAAAAACGGAGATAATTCCCGTCGTCCGTCTGGACGATGGAGGCGTGTAGGTTGTAGGTGGAGAAAGGTATAGGTAGGATATAAAATGTGCGCGCAAACCGTATAGGGGAGTGGGAAGGGGAAGGGTAGGAGAAGGAGAAGGAAAGCGAAAAGGAGGGTGTCGGTACAGGAGGATAGTCCACCACCTCTCGCATATACGGTGGAGGTGGGACTTTTTATATATATATATATATATATATATATATAGAGAGAGAGAGAGAGAGAGAGAGAGAGAGAGAGAGAGAGAGAGAGAGAGAGAGAGAGCGAAGGCGAGCGGTAGAGGATGAGGATGAGAAGATGAAGAGAAGGGTGGAAGGAGGAGAAGAGGTGGGACTGATATTCGCGGGCACACGGAATTTTTAACTAGCCCGGCAGCCTTTAGTCGTTCCGCGGCGAAAGCGCAGCAGAAAAGTTATGAATCTAATTTTCAGCGTATTTGTGTCTCGGCCGCACCCTCCTCTGCCCCCGGCCACCCCATGGTGCTCCTCCAGCACCCCCGCGTCCATCCTTCGTCCTATCGCCATCGCCACCAGGACCACCTATATCAATCCCTTTCCCCGCGCGTGTCCCTATATCTCTTCCCCGCTCTCTTCCGCTCTCATCTCCCGTTCTTCCTCGCTCTCGGAGTCTCCACCTACGTCTCTTTCCGCCCGTATATACCTCTCTTCCGTCGTTCGCTTTCGCGTAATAAAGCTCGCGCGCGCGGCTTCGTTAGGTTTTTATCTCCCGGAGAAAAAAAGAATTAATTTCGAGAGACGCCACCGTTTTTCTGCCGGTACTCTCTTCCGTTTCGTGTACGCGAACGCGCGTTCGGGACGCCGACAGGAGCTTCATTCTTTCGGTATTATCTTCTTCGGTGAGATTGGAAGACGGATGATAGCCGGCTGACCAATGGCGAGAAGTTGATCGAAAGAAGACGGTGAAAAAACGAATTCAACTTTATCCGCTTATTTTCCGTAAAGATGAATAATTTTTTCTCTACTGAAAATTGTTGAATGTGCAATCTCCGTAAATTGTAGCAAATCAAAATTTCAGAAATACTATTACTCAATATAGATTTCACAAGTCATATATTAGTTTTATTATTACTTTGTTCTTTTTTTAAATTCCCATAAAGTAAAAATTCCAATAAAGTCCATTCTTAAAAATTGTGTCTTCAAGAATATAAATATATCATTTATTTTATTAAATATTTTTTCAAGTTTTTTAGTATTATTTTTTATATTGTATTTAATATTTTTTAAAATTTTCAAAGTATAATTTAGAAAATAGAGAATTAATCACACACACATATTCTAATATCGTAAGCTAAAATTAACTAATGGTAGATAGTGAAAA
Organism: Lasius fuliginosus; assembly: GCA_949152495.1. Classification (NCBI taxonomy): domain Eukaryota; kingdom Metazoa; phylum Arthropoda; class Insecta; order Hymenoptera; family Formicidae; genus Lasius; species Lasius fuliginosus. Next base: position 4,989,609 of record OX424453.1, on the reverse strand, counting down.
TAGGCGTGAGTAAAACTAAAGACAAAATAAATCACACATTTCTCTGCGATTATTCTTAAACATAGCATCATTATCAGAGCTTCTTTCGGCATTATTCATAATAATGAAACATCTTCTACGTCGTTCGATAATAAGCACGATCGATCTAGAATTGTTGCATAGAAAGCAGTACGTAGCGCAAGAAAGTCTCCATACATCAAGTTCGATTGGCCGGAACTATGTACGCCGCATGCAGTAATAATTCAAGCGGCGCAAACGATCGCGAACTTCACAATCCTTTGATCGGCGCAATAGAGACCGGTATATATTTCGCGGTGTATCGTCTTTGCGAATCGAGCACGTAATTCTCAAGCCCGGCTTAGTCACGGTTGTGAGTAATAATTCCATCTGGTACCTACTTTCCGCCGTACCGACACATAAATTCGATAGCATACACACACACACACACACACACACATACACTCACACATATCGCGTTCCAGATCGACTTCACGTGCACGGGGCCAAGTCATGACAATACGCCATCGCGGCTCGTTTCTATAAATCTCCTGTGACCCGATAAGAAAAGATTGCCTACCGATGAGGTGGCCGAGCGGGCTGCCACCCCATCAACCACCCAACCGACCGCCAGCCACCCCGGTTTCTCTCCTCCCACCCTTCTGCCTTCACCCGAGAGCGTGCTGCCTGCAATACACCTCGGGCGCGCTCGTGTCGACGTTAAATCGAAGGGCACGGGCATTAACTGTCTCCTTTCACCTCTACCTTATTCCAGCGCCCACCGCCAACCCGACTTCGTAAGCTTGCGTGCTCGATGAAGTATATTTAAAACCGTAATTACGATACAATCAGCGGGCCCCGTGACCAGATACGCATCTCGATGTGGAGGTGAGTATGAGGTCGATCGATCGGTTCGAACTGGAGAACCTTTTTTAAAAAGCTAAGGGTAAAAGAGAGGCGTAGAAGGGAGAGAGACCCCACGCCATCCGTTCTCCATCCCCTTCCTCTTACGTCGCAGAGGTCGGCGGAGAGGAAAGCGGACTCCCACCGATTGTAGACTGCGGAACAGACGCAACCACGCATCGCACACGTGTACGTGTGTTCATGCACGGATGGGAGGGAGGAGGGAGGGAGGAGGGAGGGAGGCGAGGGGGGGGGGACGAGTTTTACACGTCGCGCAAAAGTTAGTTCCTAATTATTCAGATTTTCTAATTAATGTTTCAGCCGACGATGATGGAGCATGCGGGATCGTCTTTCCTCTCCCTCTTTTTTCCTTTACCGCGTATACATACGCACAACTCGAGCGAGACCGCGGCCATTCCTGATGATTGTATACCCGTGGGTTAGGTAATATAGATCGAGGACCGTTGTCTACGAATAATTCGCATTCGAGACGCAGACGCAACGAGATATCTGCTTATGCGTAATCAAGTTGGCGTACCATTATCGATCGGCATTGAATGAGATATCAGCAGCAACTTAAAATCTGCTACTAAGAAATCTCCCGAGACGACGTTAACATCCAAATTATAAATACACTATTAGAAACATCGATGCCAGCAACAGCGATAAAATTGAGGGCTGTCAGTCAGATCTAGGAATTGAAGACGAGAATGAAAAAAGAGAGACAAAGCGACGATAGAGAGAAGAGCTTTTGTTATAAAAGAGGGGGGGGGGAGGGGGTTGATCTCTCTCTCTCTCTCTCGTGGAAGCAGACAAGTTACATATCACGAGTTTTTATATTTTGTTCTACTTGAAACTTACGAAATGAGTTATATATGTATAATATTGGCTGCCCCTTACGTCTCGAACAGACCAGCCGGGAGAAGCCGATAAGCACTCGTTGCACTTTCAACCCACGTCATTTTCACTCGAGTGCAAATATTCCCAGGCTTTTGCCAGACGATCTCCTTCCCTTCCCCGTATCTCACCGGCCGCGGTCGGTACCCTCAAGTTGAACCCTCAATACCGCGAATCCTTTTCGTAGATACCGCAAGGTGAATTTCAGATGAAACGTACGCAAATAAAATGTCTAGAAAAATTTCTACACTCCGTATTGCATTAATATTACGAAGTCATGCGGGGGAGCAATCGTAAGATGTATTAATTTTTCCTAAAGGTTACATGCACTACAAAAATGTGTCAGATTATTTTCTGCAAATGAGTAAACATTTGCAGATGTCGATTAAAAAAATGTATTGAAAAAGTATCAATTTAATTAAAGTGCAAAGAATAGATAAATGATCTTACACGTTACATATATACGTATATCTATAATTTAATTGATTACTTTTATATAAAAAGGAACAGCTGATCGCGCGTGGAATAAATTTTCATGTGTCATTCTAGTTTTACGTATACGTCAAAAACATATGTCACTAAATACAATCTTAAAAGTGCGTCATATGATTCATAATTAAGATCTTACTTACTTACTCGCTTACATAATCTCGTAAAGGCTCTAGTTTCTCCGCCCACCGATGGGTCTGTCAGTTCAACGTAAGTCTAATCTGTTTTATGGCGCATGGCGCCGCGGATACTTTACGGATAAGTATGCCGTTATACGCTATATATCCGTTATATATACAGTGTATACATACAGACACGTAATCGCCGTGCCGGAGGCACGATAAAATTTGTCGTTTCGTCCGAGCCGCGCGACCCGATTGTTTGTCGCGCCGTATCGCCGTGTGTTGCGCAGTCGATTGCTCCTTATCGCGCTAATTATCAGCAAATCTTCCTATCAAGGTAAATATGGTAATATCGTTATGGATATACTTGCGGGCCTATCATCGGCGTTACCAATATGGCGGTCGTTACCGATATCTCGATTCATATATCGCTACGTGATCATCGTTGATCGTAAATTGCGACGCACAAAAGATACTGATTGGTTAACACGAATCTACCTTATGTAACGGCATTTATTCTAACGTTAGTATATAATGTAAAACATATATGTAATCTTTTCAAAGAGAGAGAGAGAGAGAGAGAGAGAGAGAGAGAGAGAGAGAGAGAGAGAGAGAGAGAGAGAGAGAGAGAGAGAGAGAGAGAGAGAGAGAGAGAGAGAGAGAGAGAGAGAGAGCAGTAGCAGCAGTGTGTGATTATTAAGTTATAATTTAATTTTTATTTTAAGTGCAATATGAATAACATATTTAATATTAAATTTAGACATTATATAAAAAGTATAAGGTATAGGTATATAAATTGTACATGATATTTAAAAAAAAAATAGTCCTAACAATCTACGCACGACGCTTATGTCATCGGTACTACAAATATATTGATATCTGAATCATATTTAGCGCGATTTTCTGGTAGTTTAATTGCCTTTATAAAAAGCATGTATAAATTTTGCGAATAATTTTAAATCATCACTAAAACGCGAGGCAAAAGAGGAAAAGAAATTTTATCGTTGCTCAAAGAGATTTGTCTGTCGCCGCCACTGCAGTCACACCGGAAGTACAAAACGATAAAGTATTCGGTATTTGACAGATTGTCGACTGCACTTCTATTCATAAAAAAAAAAGAAAAGATATTTCGCTCTACAAAGTGGCTAGCGAACTTTTGATGCAAAAGATTCAAACTGTTGATTTATGCATTTGATTATAAGCACGTAATTAACAAATAAAAAAAATATTTTATGCATCCAAAAGTTATGCCTGAATTGCTGTGCATTTACGCCAGTAAGACATTGTATCTATTCCAAATGGGGGTATTTCGGTGCAACTTTACAGAAAGATATTATGAGAGAATGAGAGATACCCTGCTGTGTGTATGTGTGTGTGTGTGTGTGTGTGTGTGTGAGTGTGCCTTTTGCACGAAACGGCAGGCCGGCACGGTTGTTCCCGCGATAATCTCACTTCGTAGGACACGGGAATAGGATATGCGAAGAAGGAGCGCGCGGATAACGCACTCGGTTATTTTTCGATCTACCGCGCTCTCGGTACATTAGCCAACGTGTTTTGAAACACTCGCCGAGCGTATTTGCCTTGGCACGAGTAGCACGGTGTCTCTTTCATCTCTCCACGCTGCCAGAAGTTCTACTCTCTCTTCTTCCTCTCGCTCTCTCCCCCTACTCGCTTTTCTTTGTCGTCCCTTAAACATCTCTCGCGAGAGCCCCGAAAGAAGACGATCCGAAATAAAATAATTCTGAATTTCGCTGAAGTCGTTAAGGACTCATTTGCGATACAATTCTCGGAGAGAATAAAACCGCTCGGGTTTTGCTTTAATTATTATTATTACATACGGTACTGTTGTTAACGAATTGATAGATATCCAAAGAATCATTATACTTTCCGATATAATTGCGCCGATAACGTGAGAATGAATCATTCATTACGTTACAACGATCAATTGATTGAGTTTTCATCATGCCTTTTGACAGCAATCACTGTCAATCATCTATATGCATCGAGATAATCGGCAAAATATTTGAGGATCGATGACAGGTAGGTTGAATAATTAATAATTTCCATTTGTAATGAATGCAAATTAAACTCGTGTTACGTAGTTATCTGATAATTCTATTTTCCGCAACTTAAAATTGTTATTTGTAAAAGATATAGAGATATTTTTTATCATGTATCATATAAAATTTCTCAACGTCTTTTATATTGAAATTTTATATAGTCAATCATCTTTAGACGACTTGTATGCAATCCAGCTTGTATCGTAATTTGACGAATAATGTCAACAAAATACTCAGAGATTCTCTTTATTATTCGTTGGTAAAGCATGCCCATGATAACTTGAATGTAAATGACGACAGAAGGCCTGCGACACGTGGAGCGTTAAGGATAAATGAATATCTATTACAAGTTTTAAAGCTGCCAGATTCTGGCGTTTAATTAAGATCAAGCAGCTGCGGGAGGCAAGACGGGCGGTTGACGCGACAAAATGCCGAAGATATGTACAGCAACAAAATAGCGAGGATTTAGAACCGCAGCCGTGACGAATTCAATTTGTCGCCGCGACACAAGCTACACAAAGGCCCGAAGGCTCTCTGCCACCTCGGCAAAACGCGTATGTTATCATTTGCCACTATATCCAATTCCTCCGGCAACAGAGGCGAGGAGACACCAATGTTGATGGAACTCGAAGACTAAACATTGAGAACATTTCTGCTACTGTAATTTATTGTTCAGCCGTTGTTCGCAGATACAACGTTGTTAAGAGATAAATCTAGATGAGACGCATTTGAACTATACTTTGTGTACGTACTCGTTAATAATTATACACGTTTTGAAGGTGTTCTAATACTCGAACACTCAATAGAATCTCCTGTCTTACGATCTAAAAATGCACAGATGTGCCAACGCCGTCGTTATCGTGACAGTTTAAGCAGAGCAAACATTGCTAGAGCCTCACTTTGTTGAGGAACCTAATCGAGGATTCGCAAACGTCTGCTACCGTGGCATCGAATCGAGCACGCTCGTCCTACATCGATTCGATAGCATTCGTCGCGTGATTACGCGACAGGAAACGGAAACGATGAATCGCGGACGAGAGCGCTTATCGCGTCGCTTTATCCATCGCGCTAATTTTTATTATTGCCATGTTTATAGGATGTTACGCGGTCGCGACGATTTTAACATCTGGCCACATCCTATCCGGGAAGAAAGCGTCTCTCTCTCTCTCTCTCTCTCTCCCGCGATCCCCCCCCCCCTCCGATTAATAATACACTGCAGGAACAACTTCGTATCCGCCTGTATCGAATTTAAATTTGACGTTCAAACGTTCCGTAAGTGTCACGTGCGAGTGACACGCAGACCTAACGGAACCGGCGCCGAAAATAAAGAAATCTCCGCGTTTTCTGGCAACGTCCGCGTGCTGCGGGACCGTGATTCAGACGCGCGACGAGAGTGATTTATTTGCGAAGTGGCGAACGGGGCGCTTCTCGGAGCGCATGATTTAAATACGCGAAACGCGAGCCTGTCTTTGGGGGTGACGGACAGGATGCCGCGGGGACAGCGAGGATCGTTCACAATGTCTTGTTGAAATTACAGGCGTGCCGTGACGGAGCATTCGGCCGATGGTGCGACCGGAGCTACGACTTGTATACGACAACGGTGGCTTTAAAGCGTTGAGATAATGAGCCGCGGGACACGAACGACGGCTGCATTCGCAAATTATCGCCACTTCGTTCCGCGAACGGATAATATATTTACGCGAAAAGTAAAACGGCGCGGTGCCGTTTATGTGCGGTGCTCGCGAACGGAGCAAGGATTTCGAATGGCGACGCCGCAATCATAATCTCTCTCTCTCTCGAGAGCGGATCTTTTCCGACTTTAATCTAGAAAAGTACACGAAAAGATCGCTGGCTCAACATTAATTATTCAAGGTTGTCGAGAGGCAATTTAGCCATTAATGATATAAAAACTTGTTGATCGAAGTCGCAGAGTCGATTGATAAGTAATAAGTACATAAAGTGATAATTCTTATCAGTTGGGAAGAAAGATAGCTGATACTATCTGTCTTGCTTCATGATGTTTTTTGAAATAAATAAGAAGTTTCTAGATTGCGCCACCGATATCAAGTGATGGGAATGTTATTAATATTCTGGAAAGCGTGCGTGTCACCAACCAAAGTGATACGTGAAAACGAAGTATTTACGAACACGTTTCTCTGAGATTTGTTGTCGGAGGTATATTATATTAGGAAACACGCATGAGAAAGTAAAATCAAATGCTTAACATATTACTCGTAATGCATAATACTACAAAACGCTTAACGTGACCGAGAGAATCATATTTTATTCGCGTAATTTTTCATATTCAGTCAAATGACACGTGTCAGACATCCAAAACTATTAGCGAAATAATGAAGATCCACAGTTACGTGGGATGTATACATCGACATACGCGTCTGATAATTATCGATCCGTCATAAACTAACGTACTTCCAAAGTCTCCATAATTCATGGACGTACTCCCGAGTATCGCGCGACCATCCCTCCCTCACCAAGACATCCCATCCTCGTTCCTCTTTCGGAGACACTATCGCATTATTTACTCCTCATTATCGTCCTTAAATCATCCCGTAGTTCGGGAGGGACTTGAGAGAAACTTCCATTACCTCTCTTTAATCGACGAATAATAAAAATCGTTCCGGCGTTCTATGGCGCGCGATGGCTTCTCAATAAAGACATTGTCCATGGAACAAATTCTTATCCGTTAAAAGGCATCGTCGGTGAAAATAGAACGCGCGCGCCGTCCCCTTTTTACTCTCCCCCGTTCCCCTTTGAGACAAGAGGACGGACGAACAAGGACCAAGGATACGACGTCGAGACAAGAGGAGGAACGGGATCGGAGATTATCGGCTGCGGGATTACAACGGGCTCGAAGGCTTCGAAGCAAACGATTTTCCTCGCGCGGGGGATGGGAAGGGTACAGAGGAAGGGCGGACGATGGTTGAAGGCGACAGAAAAGGAGGAGGAGTGGTTGTTATTGGCTCTAAGGAGGATACTTATTGAACTCTTAGCGGTGTTTTTATCACTCCTTTCTCACGCGCGCGCCGCTTTAAGTGTTTTTGGCTTTGTTTAAAGGCTCGTGTACACCCGCCCCCACCTTCGACTCGCGCCGCCGTTTTCACCCCTCTCACATTATACACCCTTAACAGGTTACGCTTCCTTCTCCCTTCTACTCTCCCTCGCCGTCCCACCCCCGTCTCGTACTCCTTTTCCTTTGCCGCAAGATTTTTACGGGCTCGACCTCCTTGCACGTCGCTTCGTAAACCACGCAAAGTGCACGGCACTAAAGGGTGCAACTACCACTTAGGCTCTTCCTGACCACTTCCGGGAGAAAAAAGGCTTCGAGTAGCAGCGGATAACTCGTATTCTGTATTACCTCTCGAAGATTTATCGATCTGGCTAGCTCTATATACCTTGTTCAACTGGCAGTTTAATCTATATAGCGCGAAAGCTTCTTCTAAGACTTGATGTATAAAAAAAAAAAAAACAGATTTTTTTTCATAGAATTAATCAATCACTATCATCTTTAGATTTGTAATTATGTCTAATAACATTTGTGTGTATGCATATTTTTGTATATAATTAATAATTTTATCAATAATAATATAAGTCTCCTAAAAGAATATATCCAAACCTATAGCGTAACTTATTCAATGATGGCTTGTATGTCAAATACAAACGTGCAGTAGTTTCTATATCGCACTATATACATTTACATACAATTATGTACATATACATGCAATTAATCGACTTTGATTGCACGTCTGCGAGAAGCATACCTCGGCATACCTCGCGACGCCTCCCATTTCTAGATAAAACAAAACGCAGGAGGACGGAGTCACGAGACGTATAGTTTATTAGGCCGAATATTCGGCGGTAAAAGTGAGGGATGACCGTCATTATCTTCATTCATCCGCGTCGCGCGGCAGCTGCGCAAATTGCAGCGGGCGGTTAAAAGCGAGTAGAGCGCAGTTCGCGCAGTTTCTCGGAGACTGTTTTCGCGGCTATTTTTGCGCCGGGACCGAAACCGCGCCCGCATCCCTCCCTCCCCCCCCCCCCCGGGTTATTTACCCTCCCGATAAATATACGATAATGTTATCGCGCGCGGGGTTCCGAAGGAAACCGCGGACCGGCGAATCGTAATAAAAGGTCCGCGCGCATTGCCGCCGCCGCATTCCAGAGCTTTAACGACCCGAGCGAGCGGCTGTACCCGAAAGTCCCGACATGCCGTTACTAAATATATATCGGGATGCGTCTATTCAACCGGGCGCGACCACGTTAATGGACAACAAGAGCGCGCCATGGAGAGAGAAAGAGAAAGAGAGAGAGAGAGAGAGAGAGAGAGAGAGAGAGAGAGAGAGAGAGAGAGAAAGGGATACGCGCGGCTCGATCTCCAACGCTTATATGCTTTTCCAAATTGACTTCGTTATCTATTTCGATAGCTGATCAGACTATCGTTCGTTACACGTTCGCTACTTGTATAGCCGCGAGCGCAGGGTTTGCGTGGTTCCGCGGGAGCGAGTAATTTGAAACGTTTATCGCGAATCTAGGTCCCGATCGTGTATCTTTCGCGGGAAAAATGCCACGCGAGAGTTACGAAACGGCTTCACCCGAATTCATTATCTGACGTTCGTACGCCAATCATGTTGCTACTAATTTAATGCGATTCGCCATGCAAAATCTACACGACCGTCCCTTTCCCTATAATTCATATATATAGAATATAACTCTACTCTCTTTGTAAATATATATATGATTTGTCAAATATATAAGCACAAAATTTTATATGAAATGATGCGCGAAAAAATATAGCTCGCGATCTCATTCTTCCATATTTTATTTCATATTAAAATATCAATCAACTTAAGCTTAAAAAATATTAGCAAAAAATCTGCCAAGATTTCCAATCTATTATCTTGCAATCATCGATTAAAAAAAAAAATTTGATTGAAATTTGAAGGTGTCTGCGCGATGACAACAGCCAGTTATAAAGGGATGAGTGTCAGGCATGCATGCGGTATACGAACGTGATTGCGTGGAACAGAGTGGTGCGGGCGAATGAAGAAGGAGGGGGACAATAAACCACCGAATACGGATATCGAACACGAGTAAGCAACGTTAGTCATTCACCTCGACATGCCGCGGCTCACGCATGTCTGCACGCGGAAATCGCGCTAACATACACGCGGTGGTTTTGCACGCTACCCGAGTTGGTTAAGCCGCGCGACCGCTCGTGAACGAATGTTCGATTTATCAATCCTTTCGTAAGCCGTGAGAATTTGTTTCGCTTGTATGCCATTGTATCGATAGGTACTATTTTATTTATCTACGCGCGGTTATTATTATATTGTTAATAAAAGAAATTCATGAAGAAAATAGAAATGTGTGTGTTTATATTTCTTTTCAAAGACAATCTTAGGCGATTGCATATTTTTTTATTTCGCTAATATATATTTCTCAATATTTAATTAAAAATAGGAACGAATAGGATAATATGTTTATATATATTTTATATATATATATATATAAAAAGAGAGAGAGAAGTTGTGTCAAGGACTCCTGAGATTACAATCACCATTTCGCATGGCATTACACGAGAGAGCAACATTTTAGCGAAAGGGTTCAAGTTTGATCCAACTCACCTCTTTGTCTTTGGCCTGCAGTTCCTGCTCGAGGTTGCTGTTCGGCGTCCTTCTGGGATTGCTAGCATCGTGTACCTGCTGTTGATCGCTTCCCTGCGGAGGCTGAGACAATTGGTGTCCCTCAGTCTTGGAATTGCTGTCATTCGTTGCGGCGAGCTGTTCTTTCAGTGCGGCTATCTCTTTCTCCGCCGAAGTCGCTCTCTGAAACGAGAAAAAGAGAGGATAATGAGTGCCTCACGAGCGTTAACATTCTTAATTTATATCAGCACGATTCGCTCGACGAGAACTCGAATTCGCGTTTTTAATTCTCTCGTCGACCTAATCAAGCGAGGAGACAGAGATCGCGTTACGTTAAAATTACAGCACTGATTCGAGTCGCGCCATTCATATCACGCGATATATCGGCATGATATTCTTTATTAATTCCATTGATATAAGTTGCAGTGTGAATTCTTTACATCGCAGACGTTCGGTGAACTAGTTTCAAGATTAATTAACAGAAGAGCGGAAAATCTCTCTCGCTGTCTTCGATCCAGTAATAATACACGATAATGGTCGAGACGTATACATACATATATACTTTGAAAGTCACGATTGTACGCGTGGTACAATTCTAGAACGTAAGTCGGAATTAACGGTACAGACGGTTGCGCTCTATGCAAATTTTTCACGGCGGTCCCGATCGTTAAATTACCGTCGCGGAGCCGTGCGACGCGAAATCAATCAATTCTCGCCGGCTGTACCTAATTTCGCGGTTACGAAAAGCCGGCAAAAATAGAAACGACGGCCCGCCGAGCCGTCATGCGAGATCGCTTTGATATTCTCAGCGCAGGAAATAGCGAGCTGGCGTCGCAGTTTCTTCGATCCCGAACATTGTAATACACACTCTCCGCCGCTCTACAATATAATTCTTTAATTCCGATATCGAAATCTGAGACGAGAAACAAAGAAAGTTCATGTACGTAAATCAAATCACTCCCGTATGACGAGAGGTTAGCTTGTAATCGAGAATTACCTTTCTCTTAATTCCATATTACACGTCGCGCGCTTGGCTAATTACAGTACGCAACTAGAAATATTGTACATCGCTATCGATATATAATTTTTACCTGTTTACCTATTAATTGACGTTGCGTAGTTCGAACAAACACAGTTGTCGCTGTATAATATGCCAGTCATAATAATTAACCTCATGTGTCATGGCGTACCTTTACCGTTGAAACCGCTCGTGCATATCGGCGCGTAAAAGCACGACGCGCTGACAAGCGCGACGAAGGTGTAACTCCTCTCGCGAGGAGACCGTTAACGACGAAATACTTTCGGCGACTGCGTCTGCCTTTGCTAGATCTGCGGCAAAGCGCTCGTTAATTAGCATGCCAATCGCGACGCCTGCCGCGACGTTACCTTTACCGCTGATGTTGCCGCGTCCGTGGAGCACAAACGACTGTCTTCAGCGCGGAGACATATGACGCGAAATCAACACACTTTTAAATCAAAGCTTTCGAAAAAGAAAAAGGAAATTTCCCGTTGATACGAAAATAACGAAGGTATCGCTAACGCTAACAGAGAGAGGAGATTACCTTGTTAAACTTTTCTCCCGTGAAGTATCTAATAAATATTATCTCCCGCGCTTTTCTTTCCGTCCGGGCATTAATTATAGCAGCTATACAAAGTAACTCGACTATTCAAACGTCTCCTCTCTTCCATAGACGTAGTAATGCTGCGCGTTCACAAGTGCTGCACGCTGCACGTTCACAAATGCTGCGCGCAATTTAGAATGAGAAGGAAAGTTTTGTCTTCGCTCTGTCTCTCTCCCTCTCTCTCTTTCTCTCTTCCTCTAATGTAATAATTGAAGAGAGATAAGAACTCTCTTTTTCCAATATCCGTACACAAGCGCTACTTGCGATTAGGAAGATAAGGAAGTGCGCAATCTATTATACATCTATGCTCTCTTCTTCCTGCCTTTCTCGTCGCCTTCGCGACGATCCGATAGAGGGCGTTAAGGAAGTGATTCGCGATCGATAGCAAGTTACGCCGCGTACTTTTACATCGTCGCGTCGCGTCGTGTCGTGTCGGAATTGTTGTGTTCGCGACTAATATTTCGTAGATGTGATCGATAATCAGTTCGTCAACGATAGCTTCTCTCGCCGAGACGGAAGTATTTCGCATTTCGCGCACGCGAGGGTATTCTACTCCACGTTTAATTCGGGATAAACAGCACAGACGATTGCGTTCATCGTGTGCTCCGCGCGCGCTCTTTTTACGAAGGTTGGGTTAGGTTGTGAATTGTGGAAAGCGAAATCAATCAATTCTCGGTAAGTTTGAATTGTACTAACAATCTCGATTAGATGATTACGCGATGTAGATAAAGAAAGTGTATTGACTTAAGTATAATATAATCGCCAACATTACTCAGGTTAATCCATGATAATATTCATTTAGAATGAAAGTGCAGCTACGCTGGAACTAGAATTAATAGCATCGAAAAATTTGGCATTAATTGCATGAAGCGTGAAAAATCAGCGTAAATGAAACCGAATGAAACAATCGCGCGACTCTTCTTGCTCATTGGATTTCTTTTTCAGCTTATGTAAACACGGATATTGCGAAGTACAGTGGCATCGGCGTGTATCGATCTTGTCGATGTGTGTGACGTCTCGCGAGACACACATATGGCGTATCGGGAGAAGTGAGGAACGAGAGAGCGTGCTGCAGGGACAGAGTCTCGGAGACAAGGAGAGAGGAGAAGGAGAAACAGAGGCACCGGGCTACAGCACAGGCAAGTAATGACCCATTGTTTCCTGCAAAAAGCCTTGACGATGTTATCGATAATTGCGAAATGATACGGGAAGCATAAATACATATCCGAGAGCGAGCCGTAATATACGGCTGTTCTAATAGCGGATGCGTATCGATAGCTGCCGTCTGGTGGCACATCCTGCGTATTTGTCACGTGGACACACGTCAGGAAGCGGTGCGTTGGCGGGGGAAATTCCGAGGACTCGCGACGCGATACAGAGAGAATCGAGAGAGGATCGCCGATAACGATCGTCCTCCCGCGCAGAACGACCGCGATCGTTATATTAACAGCGGAAGTCGTTGGAGGATAATGGTTTTCTTCGAACGCGTCCCGAACGCGATCGAGCGTCGTAACGCGCGATTCAAGCGCAAAAGATTCTGACAACATGATGATTTATAGCACCGAAACGCGCATTCGCATCGATGCGCATCGCGTTATTATTGCACTAAATATTTAACCATCGCGCAAATAAGCGCGAACGGCGATAATTTGTAATTAAACTGCATTACGATGTAATGCTAATTTATATTTCCTACCATTACATTTTTGCATCGCCGGAAATAGGAGGCGGAACGCACTTTTACGAAAAGCGTTGTGATATAAGGATCGCATCGTGCGATGCGATAATATCGCTCTAATGTTTTCGCTTTAATGAGAAACAGTATGAATAAATTGTAGCCGAGAGATACATTTGTTTCCTTCACGTTTAGCATTCGCTCTCGAATAATATTGTTCCACATTATATCATAATAATATTGCAGATTTAAGTTAAATATTAACTTTTCTCAAAAACTTTACGAGTAACCGTTGCTAAGAGTTCGAGTTTTCAAAACGGGTAATAATGTTATTAATAACGAGATCGCGATATCGGGAATAATATACTGGTCGCGCAATGTTAGCGCGCGCGGGGAACTTTACATTATCCTATAGCGGCAATATAAGTATCCCCGTTATAGTTTCGTAGAACAATCGATCGCCTTCAACATGACGGATGTCTGGTAAAAACTGACGTGGTTCGGTTCTGTTGCGTGTACGCCATATAAGGCACCGAATCACTCGCCGCCGTAGCCGAGAGAGAGAGAGAGAGAGAGAGAGAGAGAGAGAGAGAGAGAGAGAGAAAGAGAGTAGGAAAGATAGTGCTCTTAAGACCGCGTAGTCCATAGCGATATTTTACCGTCGAATTCGTAATTACTTTAATTGGCTCCAGATGCTAATTAATGACCTAAACATATGCCGCGTTATATAGATCTGGCCCGATAGGGCGGCCTATGCTGCCGTCACCCCGGAGGTAGGGATCGGGGTGAGAACGCATGTGTTTGTCATTACATGCACTACGACGATTTTATCGCTTCTGAATAACATCCTCTGCGCCCTGCTGTCCCCCCCCCCTCCGCCCCCTCCCCCACGTCATCCGTTCTATATCTCGTATCAGACGCAGAAAGCGTCAATCGCCGATTAAAATAAAGCATTTTCGCATCGATTTGTAATGTCACTGTGTGTCCCGTTGAAAGAATATAAACGCTCGTTAATCGTCCGATAAATTTCTAGAGCATGCATGTAAAATCGCGACGATTACAACGATTCCATTGATCCGACAAACAAATTAATCTTTAACTGATCAAATCGTGTAGATCTAAGATTACGCTGCCGTTGAGAACTCGATAATGTCGGGATAAAATGACAAATTTGCCCTACTCGTCGTGAATTGTTCGCGTCAGCGAGAAAACTGTATCGAAACTGCCGAGCAGCTGTGTGTCGGGGCCGCGAAAAGGAATGGCGAGCGTAACAAAATACTCGGAGCGGATTTCGTGACACGATCGAATTACCTCGTTACGTCGGATCGGCGCGATTGGGCGCCCGTCGTTCTCGTCTATCATTACGAGATGCTACTGGCAGCCGCCGATTTCGATTCGATCGTCCGACAGCACGGATTACACCATCCGACATCCGACCCGTTCTTCGACGTCCTGACGAAGGGAAGCCCGGGCATCGCGCGCGCGATGTGTGTGCCGGGCACTCTTCTTCGATCGAGTTGATCGTCGATAGCCGTGCGCTAACATAAGCTGAGCCGAGCCGAGACGTTTCGTCTCGGCCTCGACGCCCGTCTTACACCCCTTTTGCAAATTGACGGTTATCCGACTTCCACGGTGCCCAGCCGCGCCGATCGATCGGCACTCACCGATTCGACATAGGGGGACGTAGGGGAATCTCGGTGCTTCCTGCACCGCGCGCGGCGCAAGAACTTTAACTGCGGAATTACACCTATACATAGTCACGCACTTTGTGCGATCTACCGCTTCTACCGCCCGGGACGAAAGTCGAAAGAATCGATTTCCGACGCGCTATCGCATTGTACACATAATGGCCGACCGTAAACGTCTGGATGGGATACGTTTTACTCTCGTTACACCGCTGAGATAATTCGAGCTATCCTTTAACGTTTGTTGTACGTCGCGATTGTGCACGAGTATTAATTTATTAGCCACGGATCTATCGCTGTCGTTTATTTTTGGTCTTTTTCGAATTTATTTCGTAAATATTTTTAATTCGCGTGAATAAATTTGTGACGAAACTTGAATAACAACGAAATGATAAAAAAAATGATACTATATTTTTTTGACAGTTTTGAAAATTATGAAAATTGGCAGACGAATAGCATTTGTATATCTTCAAGATTGATTGGTGGGATATTAATCTCTTCGCCAGTCAATTTCAGGTAACTCCAGAGAATAAGATTTTTCGACTCTCTTCGTCCTCTTCCTTTTTTACCTTCCTCTCTCAGCCGTCGAGCAAGGAAGATTGAGAATGGCAAAAAGCAGCGGCTCTTTCAGACGATTCGACCGCCATAGCGAGTCAGGTTTACCTCGGATCATTATAAAGTCCCAAGGTTTAACAATAAAAGCGCGACGGAGATTTAAAATTAAAGCTTATACGAAAAACTTAACCACTTTACGGCACTGTCTTTATAGATAACTTTTATGTAAAAAAAAAAACCATCGCTTGTTACAATTTAAGAGTAACTGAAACTATATACCGGTGCCTTTATGCCGATGAAAAACATATACTCGCGTGTAGGTTGACACAAACACGTTCGGCATTTGCCTCATCGAACGCCGAGCATTCTTTGTGCGCCGAACACAGAATCCCGAATAGATCACGCGCCTTCGGTCGCGCTCTCTCGCATCTATTTTTATCTGTGCGCCCGGTATCATCGACACCGTTCTTCTTTTTCTTCGTTTATTTCTCGCCTGTTGACTAATATAAGAGGCACGGGGAATTCCGACGAAAACGAAATCGCGCAGATTTGGCCGATCGCTCGCGCGAAATGTAAATCATAAGATAAGATGAATGATGAGCGCAATAAAATGTCACAGACGGTGAGTCGTAAGATCTTTTCGAACCGAATCGTAGGATCTTCTCGAATTCGAATGTCAAGTTTGCGAGAGATAAGAGTTATTCAGGCGAACGTCGCTGGCAAAAACACAATATTACGCTATTGCTAAATCAACATACGCCTTATTATTGCTTTTGCGGTAGAGAAAAAAAAACAGTTCGACGATATTTCGCAAATTGTGGCGTATTTATTCTGTTTTTCACGTACTCTTGCGTGACGCTTACAGCGCTCGACACATGCATAAAAATACATCATCCACCCTACGATCTTGAAATAGCACAACTTTCCTCCAACTATGTATATATTTAAAAAGTGCGCGTATAGAGCGACTAATAGAGGGCATTCCATCAATTCTCCGATACCGCCTTTCCGTGACAAACAATGACAAACGAGTAACCGTGGAAAGTACCGAAGTAACGTCGCGGCGGTATTAGGACGGGGGCGAGTAAATTTATGCGGGCATAAAGAAGCATAATGCGTCGCTTTTGACTTACAGCTGCCGGTTGTAACATCGAGATCGCGCGCGCAATTATTGGAGGTTTACAAATCCCGCGTCTGTATGTGCAAATCAAATCACGGATTAAACATCGTGACCCATATTTCGATCGTCCGCGCTGTGACCGTGTCTGAATCTTCATTAAAACTCGATATTTTTACGACAGATGTTCGGGCGAGTTGAAGTTTCCGTCGATCGATAGGTCGCTGCTGGTCGATCACGCGTCGCGGCGACGAGCGCGTAATCGCGATTGTCCACGAAAACCCCTCGCCCGGCATTACGAGGCGACAGAGAAGAAACGGGGCAAACAAACAAAGAAAGAGTAGGAAAGGAGAGTGCCTTATATCAGGCGCCTTTATAATCTCCCACAGGGTGACGGAGGAAGAGAGCGAAAAAGAGATGGGGATACGCGGATCAGCCGTTTATGACTACCGGCGTTGTTATATTTTTTTAGGGGAAGGGGTTTGAGAGAGAGAGAGGGGGGGGGAGGGGAGAGAGAGAGACAGACAAGGGAGAAGAAAGATAGAGAGGAAGAGAGGGACGGGAAGGCTCGCGATATTTCAAATTTTCTCATTACACCTCGAGGTGCGAATGATCTCCCTCTCTCTCTCTCGCCCTCCCTTGATCTCTCCCGTTTTCTCTTCGTCCCTTCCTTTCATCCCGCTTCGTCTCTCTCCCTCTGTCCTTGCCGTTTGCTCTATCTAGCGCAAATCCTCCGCGCCACCGATACAACGTGGCGTCATTTCATCCCCCAATCACCTCCCCACAATCCCCCTCTTCAATCTCACACCAACCAGCCATCAGAGTGAACCCCTCTTGTATTTATTATTAAGATATCGATCGGCTCTAAGCCCTGGTACGTACTGCAATATGCGGCTAGCAACGCAGGAGACATACACGAGAAGTCGCCGAAGAGAAAGCCAAACGACTTCGAGCAAGTAAAGTCCCCCTTCCTCTCTTTCTGTCTTCAGTCAGAGTCATTCTCGTTAACTATCGTGCATCGTTTATATGCTCGAGCATCACAAGCGAAGAGCGTGTGTGATCACTGTCACTGATCATGTCGCTACGCTTTCTCGTTACACTTTTAAACGATAACACACGAGAGTAATGATATTTCGAGTTTCACGATTAATATTTCGCGTACGATTCAAATTAATGGATATCGCATTCTCACATTACAATGCGTAACAATAAGTATCTCTGCGAATAAAATATCTCTCTCGAAAGTTAAAACAGACGATAAAAAAAATATTCAATATCATATGCAGACGTAAATCTAGACAATTTATGTTGAAGTATTATTTCCCAATATATAATATATATACATATATATACATATATACAATGTACATTATATAATATAGATTTTATTTATCAATGAAGAGAAATAGGAACTGATATCTGTGAGGTCCATTAATCTCGTAGAACAATAAATGTGCTCTCGTATTGTCTTAAGAGAGGTTTAAGATTTTTCCAAGGGTCGTCGACCGTTTGCCGCGCTCTTTGCTCTGAGCACACGCATATGCGCGCGCTCTTAATAGCTAAGGACGATCGTCCATGTGGTACAGGGAGCAGGTTCCCACGTGCACCGACCACTTCGGACGACTAGACGATGCAATCCGTTACGCGGTGGGAGGGAAGAGGCAGAACGAGCTTCCCGGAGACAAATAGAGGAGGCTGTCTCTCTGGATAATCGGACGCATCGGGACGGCAATATTTAAGAAATGTCAATACGTCGTTCAGCCGTTTTGAACGGAAGCCGGGAACGGATAATATACCGGCGGCTGTGCGGCAAACCAACCTCGGGGCATTGGTTAAAAAATAAAGGAACGCCTTTGATGTTCCCCGTTGTCCTAATGAAAAATTAAAGCCCTTTCTTAAACATCATTAGACACGAGAACTCTTTCAAGTCTCCCTTCCTCCCTTCTTATCTTTGGTCTTTCTTTCCTCCCGCACTTTGCGATATGCCCGAAGCGTCCAATCACGGGCTCTTGTTTTGGATTCGCGTTGATGCCTCGAAATACGAGAGAGAGAGAGAGAGAGAGAGAGAGAGAGAGAGAGAGAGGGAGGGACAGCTTCGCAGAGACTTCCGAAAATACACTGATATCCACATAACAATCTACGCCTCGGGCCAAGATCGATAACGTCATTTTATCCAACTACAATCAACATCTATATTACTAATGCATTTGCAGTTGCTATTGAATTCTAATTTGACGTATCTGCATAGTACCATTATGTAGCATTATGCAGAGAAATGAGTCTTGTATTTCTCCGAATTGATGTAAGTTACTTTGGAATTAGATTGAGTTCGAATAACATTAAATCCATTTAATGAATTATTCTCATCTTAAGAATATTTCTATTGGAAAATATTTCAAATCTTATCTCTACAGTCTCAATCTCGATATAAACGCTTCATATAAAAAAAAAATAATAATAATAGGATTTAATGCCTAGAAAAAATGTTCCTTCATCCTCGACAATGAAACGATGAAATTCCCCGATTCAATTCAAACGAGTAATGTAAACGTCCGGGTGTAATATATGTAGTATCTGAACACGTTTCTCGTGTCTCTCCGTCTGCAACATTGTAGCGAGTTATATCGGTGTCTTTGGAACGCATAAGCGCGACAGCGGCGACGAAACAGGACCGGATATCTTCTCACGCGCACTGCACTAATAAATCATGATGGCAGCGGAAAAAAAGATCGGTGATCATCTGCCAAGGAGAGCAGCAGCAGAAAACATGAAGCGATCCGCTGCGAGGGGGATCTTTCTTTCCAGCGGCGTTCTCGCGTTGCGTCGGCGTTGATTTCCTCTGCCAACGCAAGAAGAACAAAAAAAACAAAAAGTAGTCTCGATGACGTTTCTCTTTTAACGGTTGCCGAACCAAACTTAGTTTTTCGAGTAGTAAAAAGAAACTCGGTCTTGTACTCGGTAATATTGTTAATTGTTTAAGCGTACGAGCGAAAGTCTAACTATACGTGTAATGACCTTTCCAAATTATTTCATAGATAGAAAAAAAATAAGAGAGTTATTTATACATTTTTTTAGAATATCACGATATGAGATAATAAATATCGTAAATACTGTTCATGAAGATCCCTTCGATTTTTTTTTGCATATTACTCACCATGAACAATTTGTATTATACAACGAGGATCTACCATCGGAAAATTGTCCGCGCAAGGGAAAGCGGGATGACGCGTCCGCGTATACACGAGGAGAATGCAGACGCTGGCTGGGACAGACGCCATAAATATCGGGGCGTTCTTATATTTTCATCACGGCCATCATTAAAATTTATGTTATGATCAGAAGTGCACGTATATATCAGAGGACGCGTACCGCCGCGGCGGCGTCGCGTCGTTCGCTGCGAAAAAGAGGGAGAGATGCGGGACAGAAGAAGGGGTGGGTGGCAAAGCCTGAGAGAGGGGTAGGTGGTAATATTGTAATCTATGTGTGGAAGAACGCGCGGGAAGAGAAACAGAGGAGAGATGAAAAAGTAGCCTGAATGGCAGGCACCCCGTTGTAAGGGGGTAGTTTTCGGCCGGGGCGGCACGCCATGACGAGGTAGAGGGGATTTTCGCGCGCGGGGGCGAACGCGGAGAAAAGGGGAGCGAGAAGGGTGGCGAACGGAAACAATGACGTCTATACCAAATCCCTGTTCTTCTTTTTTCCACCCGCACTTCCTCACCTCCTATGACTTTCTCTCCTTCTTCCCCCTTTTTCTCTTTCTCTTTCGCTCTTTCTCTCGCACGTGCACGCTCGCTTTTTTTTTTTCATCTCCCTGTCTCTCCACCCGCGGGGTGCCATTAGACCCCCACGGCGGTCCCATAAAAATATAGCCCGTATTGTGCTCGCTCAGGTACCGATCCTCGCGCACTAAAAGTAACCTACTGTCCCCCGCGCGCGAAATATATATTCGCATGCACACATGCGCGTGTCTATCTATACGTGTGCATTTATTCACGTGTCAAGTTACCGGACATCGACGACTCTAATACCGGAAACGATCGTTTGTGAACTGCGGTTCTGCGTTAATAAGCTTTTTAATTGAGTATAATCAGGCCGTCGAGAGAGAGAGAGAGAGAGAGAGGAGAGAGAGAGAGAGAGAGAGAGAGAGAGAGAGAGAAAACTGCCAGCTGCGCTGCCATACTCGTAATAATATTTTATGCACGTTTTTTATTCGTCGAGAGCTTCGGGAGTGTCGCTTGCGCGCGAGTGGAACGATTCCGACAACATACGCGCAAAATTACCAGTATTGATAATTGTACGTCGTAATAACTCGTGGTATCTATAAATATGTCCACTCGCGATGATGACGAATGCATGGTCCGATGATAATATTCGAATATTGTTTTACGTTGGTCGCCATCAGCGCGTCGATCGACGCGCAATTAAAAGAGCAAGACATGTCCGTGTTTTGAATATAACGGAGATAATTTCACATTATTACGTATTCTAATTTTTTTTGTAAAATAAAATTTGATTAATTTTCGTAAATTTACGGTTTATTTGCGCGTGATATCAGTTGATTAGTTCCGGGTTCGCAAAACTCATCGAGCGTAGAATAGATCCGGCGAGTCGAGAGAATCGTAATAACGCGGAATCTCAGGGACCGTGGTATATAGCTCGATTGACGAAAAAAAAAAAAAAAAAAACAAAAAAAAGAAAGAAAAATAGAGTGCAGTGCAAAAACCAGCGCGAGCATCTGAACGACCGGCACCATGATCAGTCGGCTCAGGACAGATCACAAAGATGATTCGCTTTTGGCGGAGGGCCATTGTCGTCCGTTGGACCGAGCAGAATCGAAATGGCAAACGGTAACTCGATTGCTCGGCCTGCACACGGATTGCGAATTATTTCTCCTGTGGTGGCGTGCTCATTCCGCGGCCAAACAATCGTGATCGATTCATGCAAATTTCAACAATCGTCCCATCCCCTCCGCCCTTCTCTCTCTCTCTCTCTCTCTCTCTCTCTCTCTCTCTCTCTCTCTCTCTCTCTCTCTCTTACCCTTTCTCGTTTTCCCTCGCCCCCGCGGTCCTGCATTCACCGTCCCTTTGCTGATTCCGCCGCGCCGTATATCGGTCCTCCATTGTTCGGAGCGAAATTCGTTTCTGTACGGCACGAGCCTCGAGTGTTTTCCTGGCTACACGTGCGGTCGATCGGCTAACCCGCTAACTTCTCTTCTTTCGCAGAAACAAAAAAAAAGCACCGCGTACAATCGCGAGCGAAGCTCGAATCAGCGTTAACGCGCGAGAAATAATGTCGGAGATGATTAAGCGATGGCAGGTTTTTTAAATTTTTGTCAGAGTAATTTAACGTTCTCTCTAGCACTACTCCAACATCTTATTTTCTAATAATATGACGTTGCTCTATAAATCGTGAATATATAATTATAAATATTAGTATTATAGGTACTAGCAAGAGAATATAGTATTGTGTGCGCGAGGTTTTTGTCTGTCTGTAACTAACTTTTTCAATCAAATGTATATTTAAAGCCTAACAACGGCATCCTTCGATACCTATAATCGAGCCTCTCGCTCAATCTCGGAATTAAAACGTGAAGAGTAATCACGCCGTTACTGCGTAATCAAACTTTATAATACCCCAGGAGAAATAAAGAAAAATAAATCGAGTCTTAACAGGTTAATAAACGTCTTCTCTCCCTTCGTGAACCTCCTCGCTCCTTCCCCTTGCCATCATCTCGTCCGCTCGTTACCTATCTCAGTCTCGTTTCTCTCCCCTCCCCCCCCCTTTCAGCCCCCGTTCTCCTCCGCACTTTTGACGCTTCGCCCTGGAAATCCTTTGATTCTCATCTTTTCGGGAGGCTTGGAAACGTCGATGCGCCTCTTGCATGAAAAGGGGTTCCTCCCGGGACGTCCCCTGATTGGGACGATAAAAGAGGCCCCCACAGCTAAGCGTGGAAAGGGTAAAGAGAGAGGGAGGTAAAACACTAATTAGTTATCAAAGGGCGAGGAAGGGTTTGGTGACAAAATAGTAGATCCTGGAACGAGGAACCCGCGCACCCTCTTCCACTACGTAACCCGTCCACACCCCTCTCGCCCTTCCCTTTTCCTCTTGCTCGTCTAGCGGATATACTACCACCGTCACCACCACCATAACCCCAACCTTCATTCTATCAAGCCCTCTCCCCCGCGCTACACCGCGCTCCTACCAGCACCCATCCAATACCTCCGCATCCCCCTCCGTCCCCGCTTTCAAGCCTCCTTTCACCCCCTTCTCTCTATCGCACTCTGTCTTTGGATAGCATCCCCTACAGTGTCTTAATACTCTCGGGAGAACGGTCCTGTATTGATTTTCGAATCATTAATTCTACGTCTAATCAGAACTTGCGCCAGATATACATACGTACGCGTGCCTGTGTGCTGTATATATACACGTATAGAAGTGTACAACGCTGAAGGGGGTGAGGGGGGAGGGGGGAGGGGGAAGGGGACGCCGGCTGATGGTGCCTGCGATACTGGCGGATGGGAGCCGCGTTTGCTCTTGACTGGTACGTCAAACTCCGCGAGCGCATGCCGATATACGCTGACAGATTTGTGACGAATATAGGTGATTCATAAGTAGGAAGGCGGTGCGCGCCTTCACTGATTCAGGAGAGTCGACGAGCGAATCGAGAACTCGCGCTGATATGCACTTGCAAGATATACTATATACTACTATACTCAGTTACCGAACGAATGAAACGTTAAATTTTATTTCCGCGTTCAATGAGTCGTCACATGAAATGTAAGAAGCACATAGTTTACTCTTAGCCTATATTTTGTGTTCTATCTTAATATTCTATGGTTTATTATATAATGAAATGTTAAGCAAATTTAGAAAATGGATCGTTGACCCATAACCGAAATTCAATTCCCGAAGCAGAACGGTGTCTATCTATCCGATCAGGTGTTTGTCAATTCGACGAGCGTGATCGAAAGCATTGTACGGAAATACCCGATTGGAAATTCATTCCTGGCCTTCCTCGGACAAAGAGTCCTTCATTCTATTCCCAGATAAACGCTATAACGATCACAGTATTTTCGACATTGTGCATCAATATAATTTATTACATAATAATTCATTCTAAAGATACGTAAAAAAAAAAAATTATTAATTTTATTTCTAAGAAGAATAATTTTTTCTTTTCTTCGTTCTCGAAACTTTTGTTCTTAAATAATGTGACTCGTGTTGCGCGCGGACGGTTATGAAAACACTCTCTAACGCGTTAAGCGGTTTGATTTGTATTCCTTGGGAGCGTTTGCGCCAAAGATCAAAGCTACGTCAAATTCGTGGATTCGGCCAGAAATGAAATACGAGCTGCCTCGTGACTCATCGACCGCCGACGATTCTCAATTCAACATTAGTAGAGTTAGTCACTACCCGATTTCTTCTCGATGGAGGCGCGTAATTTCGCGATATCTCATGAAATCTATTGGAAGGTCGATTCCTGGAACGAATCATATACAACGTCGCAAATAGACCTAATTATAACGATGACTAACGCTGACAAGCGAGAGTCGACGTATGCAGCACTGATCGGCCGGAGATTCTACGCGATTCGAATTGTCTCGCAATAAACTAGAACATTCTGGTAGCCGATAATAAAAAGTAATTGCCTCGTCGTCTTTGAAGCTCGTAAAAAAAAGCAGCTCGCATGTCTTTTGTTCGATTCGATTGAACCGTTAATTGCGTTATAAGCTTTATTATCGGCGAATTAATTATATCGATTTATCAACGAAGAGAGAGTTGGGGGGGAGGGCAATAAATTAGAGCAAGTAAATTAATAGAACAAGAACAGCATATCGCGCACTTTGATAATAATAATACATAATTAATTTGATCGGATTTCCGCGCGTATATACAATATACAACGAGAACGAAACGCATCAAGTTGCGCGATTGCAACGCAGTGCAGAAGTCGATGGAAATATTTTAATAGGATCGTCAGCGACTTTATTAACATTGCGCTTGTCCCCGTCGGGCCGTTTTATCTCGCGAAAGAGAAAACGAATTAATTCGATCGCCACGCCGCGGCCGGCATCTATACGCCGCCTCGCCATAACAGATCACATTAAAATTCATTCGTACGGATAATACTAATTAACCGGAGAGATCGGGAACTCCCCGTAGGAGTTTCCGCGACGATTACCGACCCGGCCGCGTAAGAACGGGCGTTACGCACCTAACAGTGGAAAATTGCCAATTTTCCCGATAATGAAAACTCCCGTCGTGGTTAATTCCATTCCCTTAATTTCTCCGCATTGAATTCTACCGAGGAGCTTAGAGCAAGCGCGCGGCGAAAAGATTACGATTGGAAATGTTACGATTGAAATCACTCGGCCCGCCCGGGCGCCTTTGCTAAAGGAAATTTCGTTCATTCGCTCGTTATTACGCATGCCGGATAAATTATAAGGCGATTGCACGGGCCGCGATGTCGCGAGATCGCCAGTTACAGCGCCGTGTAATTTCCCAATTCAATCTTGCATTACCGAAGTGGTCACATTGCGTAGCGAATCAATTCTCCTCTATTATGTATTGTGTTTGTGATAAAATTATGTGATAGAATTGTACGAACAGACATGTCGATGAATATGATTATGTGAACATTGGATGTTTGGCCAATCACATTGACGGCTTAATTTATCCCCAAACTATCATTTTCCGTTAGCAATTTGATATCTTTCTTCCATACTTATACGCAACAATTGTTTTCTTTCACTATGTTCGATGATTCGCATTTATTCGGAATTGATTTATTACCGGCCAAGATAAAGCCATCTCCAAATGATATTGACATAAGACGAGTGTTTGTCTCTATTTCTCTCTCTCTCTCTCTCTCTCTCTCTCTCTCTCTCTCTCTCTCTCTCTCTCTCTCTCTCTCTCTCTCTCTCTCTCTCTCTCTCTCTCTCTCTCTCTCTCTCTTTTTGTTTGACGCGATCGCGAACTAAAGACGGCAAAGTACGATTTATGTTCGCTTCGATAACGACCGAGGCGTCATTACATTTCTGAGATACGGAAGAATTATAATATCTATTCTTGATTATACATTTTGTTGATTTCATTTTACACAACAGTCATATCATCGGGTATCTACGCATTATATCGTAATGCTTCTACGCATTAGATCAGAGTTATATTATGTCGCAAAGTATATATATTTGCTCGCACTATCGAAACATTGAGAGAAAATTCGCAGTATTTCTTATCATCTGTAACGAAATATTAAGCTGAACTAATGTATCGATCGTCGACGTGTGTAATAAGCGATACCGAAAGGACGTTTCGAATAAGCGATATCTGTGAATATAATAAATAACCTAGTATCGTTTCTAATTTATATCAATTAGAATAAAGTTTCTCATGATCGATGAACAAATTCCGTCAATCTTATCCATTCTTAACACAGATATAAGTAAAGTTTTTCGTGTCTGTCGCGTTCTGAACTATATAAATATATTAACATCGCGAAATCATCTCGAATAGCATTAATTATACACATAGTACGTATCTGTCGACCGACTTAATTAATCGGACGATCGATTTGGCTCATTATTGCGTATGTATTTTATATATATATACATATATATATATTTACTTACATGTGCAGTACATTTCTTTCATTAAAAAATAATAATCACTAAATGATGAAAAAATATAGTCAACGTTATATATTCTGTCTTTAAAAACGAGTGATATTCTGGCAATTCAAATTTTCCGATGCAAATCGCGAGAAATGTTGACCGCAAGTGTGATGAGAGATCAACGTCGCGCATGAGTGTATCGAACGAATATCGCACGTACACCTGCGAGTGTATAATTGAATGCATTCAACACACGACACGCAATCGATGCGGTATCGAGGACAGGGGGCGGCCTGGCGAGAAAAACGGGGGTGCGTTGGCAAAGAAGAACGAACGCAGGGGGATCCTATATCGATTTTATCCATGTTTTAAATTATTACCCGCTCATTGTGGCCGCCATGCATGGGCGAAGGGACGACGTATCGGTGAACGGAAAGGGTTAAGGGGGTAGCGAGCGAAGTTTACCGTGGCTTTTTGTTTCGATGCTCGTGGGTATCGAGACGAACGGGAAGACGGGAGGGAACGAGTGAAAGGGACACGGGGATAACGATAAACGGCAAAGGGTTACCGGGAAACGATCTTCTTCTCGGTAATCAGCCTGTCTCCTGAGAGAGACAATTTTTTTTTTTTTCGAGCTTTCCTCCCCCGGTCGCAGTTATGCATTGCGACGTACCGGATGCGTGGCTGCGTCGAGATAAAATACTCTCGACGAGAGCTTCGCCCTCCATTGGGACTCACAGCGTGGAATAGTGTTGATTTAATTTTCGCGTTAATCCGTCTCGGTAATCAGAAATACCGCACGTCGCGGTTTCCCGCCCGTAATATTCGCGCGAGCGTTGTATTAGAAACGAGGAAAGAAAATTTTCTCGCACGGCGAAATAAGGCCTTGCAATATCGGGGAAAAAGGCGTCTAATCTGTGAAGTCTCAAATCGACGCGCGCCACGGCTTTCCATTTAATCGCGGTCAATTCGCGAAAATTACGAAATAATTGCCGGCGAACTTTCACAGAACCGCTCGCGTCGCTCCGTTCTATCGTCAGATCGCTGCGTTACAAAACTTATCGGCCGCGATCTAATTTAAAAATAAAAAAAAAAGAAACAAATAGGAGTGATCGATGAACTGGCACGCTATCACAATTTCCAAGCAACGATCAAGCCATAACAGGCTTCGAAGGCCGGCTATCGAGCGACTCCTGAGACGCGGGGCGACTTGGATTTTCGCGTCGCGAAAGAAACATGGCGAGCGATAAAGGATGTAGAAACGACTATAAAACGAATATAAGATGAGGGAGAAAGAGAGAGAGAGAGAGAGAGAGAGAGAGAGAGAGAGAGAGAGAGAGAGAGAGAGAGAGAAAGAAAGAGAGAGAAGACAGAAAAGGAAGTATAGAACTGAAAATCGTTCCTACTGTCGGGATTTCAAAGCTGTGGACGCGGCTGACGACGAGGGTGGTAATAAGGCAGAAGAGCGAAACTCTGGGGTTCGAATCAAAGGATTGCCAAGCTGTATGGCCAAGCGAGAGAAGGGAGGTTAGTGAAAGTGGGAAGGGGGAGAGGAACGGTAGGGAACTCTGTTAATTATCTTTATCAATCATTAGAAACCCATTCCTCGAAAAAGCGCCTCTTTTTTTCTCCCTCTCCTCCCCCTCCCCTTCCTCCCTCATATCACAGTTATGATTTTATCATTTAGTTTGTCGTGTATAATCATAACACAACGCACATAAAAGTAAGAATATTACTGGATACAGGCGAGTAAAAATGTTAAATGTTATTTGAGTGAGAGTTAATTACACCGTGCGTTCTCTCGCGCGATCGGAACGCGGAATGGAATTATTACATTCGCGGCTACGTTTCATTTTTCCGATTGACGAAGAATAAAAAGGGCGGATATTCGACGACCGGTAGATACTTGTCATTCTAGGCATTTTACTATTTCTTTTTTTGTGTTATGGTTTTGTTTTATCTCCCGTTCTGCTTTGTATATCCTATCGGATATGGAAATATATTTGATTTCTCCGATATTTTCATCGGTATATTTCGGCAAAATTCCGCGAGAGGATTCCTAACAAGAGTGTGTTACACAACCAAAAATAGATTCTTCATTATTATTCAAAGAGTGTTAATTTTGATATTTTGTAATTTTTCAATTCACGATTCTAATTTTTATGATCTCTTTGAATTAAAATTAAATCAAAATCTTTGCAAATTAATCAATTTATTTATATATTATTAGCTTATACGTTTTATTTTTTCATATACGCATAACAGTTTTTATAACGGTATTCGTCTAATCTCAAATAAAAATAGCTTTTAATTATCGTCGAACAACACCCATTCAATCTTCATATGATCACGATACGTATCGTCCAAAGGCTACACGATACATGCATTCCGGATCATCGCGGAAGAGAAACGCAGATCTTTACACACGCGTTACCTCAGTTCAGTGTATATGCGCTATAGACACCCCACGCATTCAAGGGAGGCGTCATAAAACTATCTGTCGATCTCCACAGCTGATCGCAGTTTTGAATCGGAAAAAAGCTCGACGCAGAAGAGAGAAGCCAAAAGGGAGAAGTTTAGCTGGAAGTAAAGGTCGGGGGATGGTGCATCATTCTAGAGAGCGAGAACGGCGGATGATCTGATGGCAGGATAGAGAAGGGGGAAGGGGGTGAAAATTCGAATTGCAACGCGATATTCTATACGGGCAAAGTTACGTACGAGGCGAAGAGAAACTTGCCATTTTCGTTGTGGATGGAGGGGAGCGGGAAGGGTAGCCGGAAAGGGTTGAAAATAAGCGATAATGCGCCGGCTTTACTTAGCTAATTAGCGCTTCTCTCTCTCTCTCTCTCTCTCTCTCTTTCTCTTTCGTGTTCTCTCTTGCTCCCGCCTGCTTCGCTTTGCCGTACCAAGTGAGTTCTGTGTCTGTTCATCCTGCATCCAGCTGGAGTCGATCCTTCACTCTTTCCCTTCTCCTGCTACCTCAGCTTCCCTTTCCCCCCCTTCTCCGTCCTTAGCGGCCCGTTTTTCCTCCGTTCCACACCGCTCCTGCCGTCCTTCCTTTAGGCAACCCCCTTTCACCGTGCCGACGGCGAGTATTAATTCATTTAGATATTATTTTGCGAGGCAGGCATTAACATTCTCAATCAGATTAATTAAATTATTTTTCTCGTTCGCACAGTGCCTATCTCGGTTCCCGCGCCCTCTCGTTACCTTCTTCTCGTTGTGTCGGATGCGTCGCGATTGCGATGATGCGTGTACGTATGTTTGCGGCTACGTGCACGCGCGCGCGTTATTTCATGGCAATTGATTACGACGCTTTTAATGTGCGACCGGAATTACGAAGATATTTCGAGAGTAGATAGCTCACTGTGTGAGTGCGTTCGGGTGAAAAGGCGGTTTTCCAGGCATTACGCGTTTGTGGGCGACACGGTACGTTTAAAAACACGTCACTTAGAAAGAAGGCAGTAATCTGGATGTTATGATAAAAGATTCGATATGGCAGGAGTTACAATGTCGATCAAATTTTATATAAACGCACGAATTAGCTTTCGCAACGACGTTCGATATAATTACAAAGGTCATTCCATGAACTGAATACGTCGATAATTTAATTAATGCAATATTCATAACAGATTGCTAAATAAATTTTATTCCGTTAATTGTTTACACCGATTCTTTCTCTCTTTTTTTTTCCGAGTTATTTCGTGACTTCGACACGATAAAAATACGCGCCGTAAAATATATGATTCACGAACGTTCAGATCTTCGAAAGAATATTCTTCGTTGTGATTATTCGAGAATTTTACCCCAGAGAAATATTCCAGAGCCGCGGACCGTATCACCCGGACTTCGTTTTAAGGTTTCATTATAATTCCAGTGGTAGATAGAATTAATCGTAATCACCTGGATTCGTATGCGTGAGCCTGGAACGAGCTTGATATGCCGCTGAAGGTACACTGAAAACGAATCCAAGTTAGCACGGAGGATAAGAGGAATGCAGGCGCGGGATGGCCGGGAATCCCGAGGTGGATCCCCGACGATGTGCGAGGGTAGGTAGGAAAATCCGTAGGGTGTGAGAGGGAAACAGCGGTGGACGACGGGGGAGCGAGGAAAGAGGGAGGACGGCTCGCGGGGGCGGCTCGCCCGACGAGAACGGGAAGGAAGAAGGGGTTAATGCAAAGGTCCAGGATAATTACCCACATGGCTGGCAATGCGTATTTCACTTTGATCAAGTCTGTGTTTTTCTTCGCTCGCCTATCAGACCTCCTCCCGAGCCGGTCCCACACCTCACCTCGGCCTCGCCCCGACTCATCCTTCCGCTTTCTTCTTTCTCTCTGCCCTTACATCATCGCGGGGTTTGATGGGTAGGTAACCGGCTTTTGTCTTTTCTCCCCGGGACGTTTTAATTATTTTAAACTCGGACCCGCGAGCGTCTAATTTGTGATATACCTTGCCGCGGCGAAGAGGCCACCCTTATCGTATACGTACATCTCGTTGGGGTTATCTGTTAGTTCAAAGTTTAGCAAACACGAATAAGAATCCGAGATAATACTGTTAGTTTGGTCCTTTTAATATTACCAACGAAATTCTCTTTGCTGTTATATTTCACGTTCGCGCAGAATTGCTTTAAATTATTATTGGATTTATTATTATTAAACCTGTCGTTCAATTCCTTTCCGTTCCATTTATAACGAACGACATATTGAATAATTGTCATACGCTATTTGAAGAAGTTTTGACGATTCGGATACTGAGAGTTATAAGACGACGATCAATCTCATTTATAGAATGCAAGAATCGCCAAAAACGTGTCCTTCATCTCATCGAAAATACATTTTGCATCGAAATTAATTAAACTTTCTTTCGAGCACGGTCGACGGATGAGCGATGAATACCTAATTTATTAAGTCGACGATGGAACCCCGCTAATGATCTGCAGGATCCAATTATTAGACTCGTTATCATTACTATTATTAACGAAAGATAAAGGAAAGCCAACCCCGTACCGGCGGCAGAAGTACCCGAAGAATACGGGGCCGCGATAATTAATGCACCGTCATATAATAAATATCGAGTGCAGGTCCCATTTCGCGTCACGGCGTTCCATTAAATTGAATTCAGTATCGTCAGCTTGCGCCACTCAATACCAATATGCTTACCGCACCTCCTCCCCTCTCTCCCCCTTCATTTCCTGTTTCACCCCCTTTCCTGATTTTGTCGTTCCGCAACCCCTCTTTCTAAGCGTCCTTAAAGCTTAAAGCGACAAATAAGCCCGATACGGTGGCGCCAATCAAGGTTCAGCATCCAGCAAACGAGGATAAGTTGATTTATAATCAGAGCAGATGATGTTGTGTGTATGCTTCTGAAGATAATTGTTATTTTGTATTATTATTGATGCTGAATACACATTGCAGACTGAAAAATAGCAAGCAACTGTTCTGTATATGCTAAATAGCTATTTAATTATCAAACTGCGTAACAAAACACATCGTGCACAACAGTGGCAATTTTATTTTATATAGACATTGTTATAATTTCAGAGTAATTACATAGTGAAAAGCAATATTTTATTAATATTATTATAAATAATAATATGTTTCTAAATAATTATTCCGTCTGAGAGAAATCATACTGCAGTAATCAATTTTGCATTTCAATCGTCATTATGCTTAATGATAATTACTTATGATTAGAATCGCAATCGATTATTAAAATTAATAATAATGAAAAAGATAATGCAATATTAATTTGTACACGTAACTGTAAATTTAGTACACGTCAACTACCGCGTTTACTTATTTGTTACAAATATCATCAAATATTCATATAACAACTATTAAATTATGTGATAAGTATACTATTTTAACAAACATATGAGAGAATAACCAATTACGTATTAATATATACGATAGGAAATGATAAAAAAGTTTTCCAGACATTAATTATTAATTAAACAATTATTACGGAAATTTAATAAAAGTACTAAACGTTAGATATTTATAAGGCTTCTCGAATTAATTCTAATCGTACGTATAGTATAACGACTGAACGTACAATCGTATTTAAAAGCCTTCGTATATATATTCGCAGCCGCGGTGTCGGTGCGGAACACATTTTTTCTCAATCGCAAGACCGAGGAATGCAAAAAGAATCAAAGCGTACGAGACACTTTGGGCAGTTATCCGATCATTTCGCCCCGAAGAGACAGCCGCTTTCCCTCCTCCGCATTTATGCCGCGGATCGCATCGACAAAAGGGGATATCCCAGTGTACTCCGTAGAGACCCCATCGTGAAATAAAAAAAAGAAAAAAAGAAAAAGGGAAAATGCTATACGGCAAGGGGAGGAAGAACATCTCTCTCAAAGCGTGCCTTGTTCACGAATAATGGCACACACTCATTGTTCTAATTATTCGTGCATACGATTAACGCCGCTGTCTGCCGAACCCGCCGGATGTGGGACATGTGTGACAAATATGCGTGCTCGCCCGCGCCACCGACGCTTGTGCGTACATCTATGTATGCGTGAGTGCGCGCGTAAAGAAACGGACGAAAAAACAAACCGCGTCGAGGAACACGGCGCTAGTCGGACGCATAGACGAGAGAAAAGAAACGGCCAGCGCGCGCTATGGTCCCCCCCCCCCCACACGTGCATCTGTAAATACACATACACACATACACATGCATACACACGAGCGGGAAGTTCCAGAGCGCGCGTGCGTGCACGACGAACGTGCATTGCGCGGGTACAAAGCGTGTCAGCCGGATACAATGCCTGCCATCTGACGCTCAATTAACGAGTTAATGCGGTACCGTTGATAATTAAACAAATACGCGTGCTTTTTTTTCATCATCGCCCGTCCCTACCGCAATGCACACGTACACGGCTAGGTATTCTGTATGTTGTGTGTTCGCCGTGTTCGATCTCCTACTTTTGCCACGTAAACGAGCTCCATGTCACGTTTTCTCTGTCTCTGTCTCTCACTCTTTCTATCTCAATCACTCTCACGAGCTCCCATTTCGTGTCTCACGCTATAATCCAATGGTTTCTGACCTCCATCCTCCTTGCTTGGCCTTTAATCGCGAATCCATCTTTCCTTCAGCGTTTTTGCCGTTCTTGTTTTTCTTTTATTTCTCTTACTTTCGCGCGCGCGCTGACCTATCGTCGCAAATAATGCGCGTACGTATTGTGTCGGTCGACCGATTATTATATTATCCCCGGCCGGAAGCGGATGTGTGAACCGTACGTGGGCAGGGGGAGAGGGGATAATGAGCGCGGCGTTCCTTCTCTCGTGCTGGAACGAGGATCGAAAATGGTCGTGAAAAGTTTGCGAGGAACGTGGAGGGACAGGACGGAGGGAGTTGTCCTCGTTCCCGACATAATGCGAAGTCGAGGAATGCGATCGTTAGGGGTAGATTGTGTTCGGAATTCTGTTTGTCTGATTTCAATTAGCAGCGAAGTTCTTAAGTTTCGCATTGCACGATATGAGATTAACAGGATGTTCTGCTTGAACAATACGTAGAACGATTAATACGGATTGCTTGAATGCATATGTATATATATTTTATCGTTTAACATTTAATGTGTCTGAATACTATAATGTCTAAAAAATAAATATAGAGAGATTTTTCTTACTTTTCTATCAAAATCAATTTTTTTTGTTTTTTATATTTGTTGTCACCATAGCGAACAATCTTTCAACATATCTTTATAACATATGACTGGCGTCAGTTCAGTAAAAATAATCCCCAAAATTTTTTTCCGATTTTAATTCTGAGTTTTCGATTATTTTAATTTTGATTGAAAAATGTATTGTCAAGGTGAAAATGTTTTATGTCAAATAACAATTTTCTTTCGCCTCTTTCCGCTCCCTACATGATTTAATTGTATAATGAAAGAGAGAACATCAAAAGATTAAAATATGCATCGTATTTTATGCCTTTGATGAGTAGAATTGAGTCACTTTGGAAGTACGTAGTATATATATAGAGAGCATAGGGACCGTACAAATACCGTCGATACCACACTTCCGGTAGCCGGTAGTGGTCGCACCACTGAGAACAATTCGAGTCGATAGTGGTATCGAAGCTGATAAGCCAACCCGATACGATATGGTCCATGAGAAAGACAAAACACATAGCGTTGCCGAAGGCGCGGCGTGTATTATGATTAAAAATGTTTTTATTCCTCGGTAAAGCATTCGACACCTTCGATCTCGACTTCACAGTCTTGAAGCCGCTGCGATAAAAATCGAAATCAATCTCCAATTGTTACTCTTTCGTTATTGACAAAATATCAGATCACGATGTACATTCATTGATGTACAAATTACAAAATGCTAAATTAATTAGGTTAAATTATGTGACACGATTTAAATTGCAGTAACTATGCATCTATATCTGCTTCTCCTCGTATTTTATCATTCATTTTTATTATACTGCAACGTATTGTATAATATTGAAAATATTCGTTAAAAAGATATCAATAAATAAGATTGGAGTTCAAATATTTCTCTCTCTCTTCACCGAAATCTATTTTAACATAGATTAATATCTAGTATTAATTATTATATATATATATATATATATATATAATAGTTAATACGTTATATCAGTTATTAATCGACTGCAAAGAATATCAGGTTAACAAAATTATTCATGAAGCTTAATTGGATCAAGAGTTACGAAAGATCGATATGAAATTAATCACTCGAATGATCCCAACGATCACTCCTTCAATTCGCAGAATATACGCACACTCCGGTGTTCCGGCGTGGGTGGTGGCACCCTAAGACCATTATCTAATGAGCACAGTGACACCTAAACACTACGGAATCAACATCAAACAACATGCCAGTCGATCTTCTCTCTGTAAACACACTAAGTATTATATTCGCATTCATTGCATAAAGCGTGTAACTATGACAAGGAAGACATTAATAAGAGTAGGAGAGATGTGACGGTAGTGATTATCCAAAGGTGACTTATGAAAAACGATCCTTGTGTATGTGTGTATGTGTGTATGTGTGAGGAGAGAGCTCGTAAAACGATTTGTCGATTTCGGTTTCAAACAAACATCGATTTTATCTTATCACGCAACGTACCTTTTAATTGATTCAAAAAAAAGATAATTTTATAATTTTTTAAATAATTCTATTTATTGAAATAATAAAAATTTTAAAAATATTTTTCTCACAATTATTCTAGAGCAATTTACGAATAATCAATAATTAAATTTAATATTAGAAAATGTGATTTTTTAAATATATCTGTTTATTATTGTATAGATAGATTTTTGGCGAAAAATAAAAATTTAAATTTAAATGCGATTAAATGTACGTATGTTTGTACAAGAATGTACGGGTAGAAAAATGTAAATTTAACAATGTCATAATTAACGCGTTACAGATTACATGTAACTAATATGCACGCTTCATCATAGAATTACAAACTCGACCCGAATTTGCGCGGCCACAAACGTGGCAACCGAAGAAATTGCGAGATAAGCGTTTTGCAATTAGCGGGATATGCTGCAGCTGCACTCGGGAAAGAAGTGCAACGTTTCCTTAATAAAACGAATTTCACGCCGGTTGCCTAATGCAACACTGACGACAGAGTAACGTCGTGCAATGTGTAATAATAGCTCTTGCCGTGTTGGTAAATAACGTTTAGAGAGATAATTAATATCGTCCTATTTGGCATAATATTAGGCGGACAAAAATGTAGGATAGATAACTGTAATTTCGGTTATTACATCGACAACGAAGCGGAGCGAGAAAAAGATCCTACATAGAAGGCACAAGATTTATGTTAATTTCGTATGTCTTTCCTACGTAAAATGCACTTTGAGAAATAATTCTCAAAGTGCTCTTTATATTTTGAAGATATCTGATATATCTATATAGATTCGTAAGTGTTAGTAAATTTGATACTATTTCTCTGTAAAAATTAAAAGCAAGAGAAACTGAGTACATATCTCTAATATGTGAAGTTATTTTACATAGAAATTATCAAATCAACATTTTCTTTACTATACATTAGGAATCTTGCTTGGGTGAGCATGCGTTCATGCATGAACTTTACTTTTACGCCATATTTTTCTCTTTCGCGAGATTCTCTTTCAACGACATTCTAAATTTTTCGTCACACAATCTTACAATCAATTTAACGATCGTTTCAAATTATAAAAAATATCGTTGATCATCGGACAAATATTCGCGCAAAGAACGAAATTTATCGAGATGCGAGAGGAATACTTAGAGTGAGGGGGCTAGAGCAAGAGAGAGAGAGAGAGAGAGAGAGAGAGAGAGAGAGAGAGAGAGAGAGAGAGAGAGAAGAATGAAAAACAGAAAAAACGGAGAAAAAGCGCGGAAGAGAAAGAGGGTGAAAACCGCTGACGGCGTCAGGTGCAACGCTGACCCCGACACGTCGCCTGTCAAATCTCTATTTACCGAGCGACCAAAATGACCAAACTCAAACGAACGACCCGATTCCGACGGCCGACAGCCAATCATACGCCGCCCGGACTTCGACGTTTTTCGTTCCCGGATTTATTCGCCGGCGTTACATTTCCACCGTGGACGCAAATCGAGAAAAATCCCGCCTCCCCCTCCCCCTTCCACCCTCCCGAAAGCATGCCGTCCCGCAACGCGACGAATTTCGCGCAGCCGTTAAACCGGGACGACGAATTATACGTAAAACATGGAGATTCGCGTCGCGGAAAAATATTAGGATTTTTATTCAACTCCCGACGACCGTGCTTGACGATTAACTTCGTTGTTATTACTGGCTTTTCGAGAACGTTAATCGCGTAAATCAAAATGAGAAAAACGCGAGTGACAGCACATGCTGCACTTGTAGTCTCTATTTCTTTGAATCATTCACTGACGCGTTGATGTTTGTAAATTTATATTCGTAAAAAAGATTATTCAGCAAATAATTAAATCACTAATTGAACAATTTAAACCAGTATGTAAAATATATTTTACTTTATTTTTATATTTAATCATAATCGCCATAATTATTTTTATCTGAAGACTGGAAAGTATTGACCCAAATTTGTCATATCGCTTTGTCATGCGGTTTCCTTCAAGACCTTTGCTCTCGCGTGACTTTGTGCAGATGCAAAGCTTCCTCCCCAAAAATATAATTCAATTTCCGAATCACTGCCGTATTTTCTCGGGCACGATCGTCGAACGGCGTTCAAGTTTCGAGAATCGAAAGGCGAACGATCTGCATGGTTTAGTGGGCAGAGTATCTGCCAGGCTCTCTCTCACAGAGGCCTAAAGAAAGGTCGGCACGAAACATCTGTTTGACATCCCTGTTTGTCAAGGCGTGACTCGGCACTTGCGGCGTTCTCATACAAAAGCGATCTACTGCGCTTGACGAGCGATCCTTTCGTTTTCTCGGTAGTCGATGACGCTACGTACGATCAATCTATGAACTCCAACCATTCGTCTGCAATTGCGCGTGAAAATCGTAAACAAAAGTTATCGGGCCGGCCCGAAGGGTGGAAGAATGTGTCTGCAAGCAGATGGTAAAAAAACGCTAACTTGGAGGTTGCAACTTCGTGAATCGTTAAAAATTCGATCATTTCAGGGGAACTTCCCATATATGCGTTGTATAAGTCGTAATCTCGTTAAGAGATTTCGGTCTGAAGGAATCAACTTATATCAACGGTTAAAAATAGTTGAAAATTAAATTAGTAAATTAATTTATTCGAACAAACGCAAAGTTAATTTTGAGATCCATTTTTTACAACAGATACTTTTTAATTAGATTCTCATTTTCTCAAAAGTATTATATATCAGAATAAAAGTGAAAAGAAAGAAAAAAGAGTCTTGAGTATAATACAATAACTCCAAGTTCCTAATTATTTCAAAGAAACGTCGTGGATTTCATTCTCGTATATTAATGGAGAGTAGATGAATGAAAAGGGAACCCCGCGGAATAGAAAGTAATAGAAGGGTTAAAAGGTAAACTTGGCTTGTAGGGCATCTAGCCTAACTATTGTGACACGACGCCAGCGTGCCTTTGTACTACGACAACGACGAGGTGGAACTTCCGTCGCGGCGCACGTGGATCACTTGTTGCTGGGATGTACGTTAATCCTGTAGAATGTAGAATCATGAGCTATCATTCGAAGCTATCGAGCAAAATTCTCTCATGATTCACTCTGTAAACCACTCAAAAGTTGCATCGTTTTTTGACAGATAAAACGATTAGACTTTTTAAAATTACTACTTTAACATTTCAAAGTTTGAATTATTTATACCATTCTGTGACAAGCTCTATTCATCGATATAAATTTTATTGTTAAATAAGATTTATACGATTATTAAATCTTACAATTATCAAATACATATAGATGTTGTGTAATTAAATTTGATGGGGAAAGCCGCGCGATAATGACGCCAAGTTAAAGTAAACTCCATTACAACTTTCGGGACCCGCTGCATAAATAATCCGATAGGCATCTGTCGCGTCGCGAAGAGTATTTCGAAATCGTGAACGAGCAAAACGAGGACCGAGAGAGAAAGACTCGCGCGCCGCACATGGTCCCAATCTCGGCGAAGATACTCGCCAGAAAAATCAAAGGGGGGGTGACAGACATCTCCGAAAATTGGATTCTCGTATTCTTCGGATTGCACCGTCTCCGAGAGACGCGCGAGCGAGCTGCAGCTGAGACGTATCGACTGCACATGTTTCTCTCGAATCCGATCGTCGTTTAAAGCCATTTCCTCTCCGTCCACCCTAGCGGAGAGCTTCTCTTTTTTTCTTTTCTTTTTTTTTTTTTATACGCGGCGCTTCTTCTCGTCGAAGCCCAAGGGGAGAGAGCAGTCGAAGAGTCCCCCCTCGCGTCTAAAAATATTTTTATGGAGCCCCCGCTGCGATCCCAGGCGAGTGTCGCGACTGCGCCTAGCTTCTGTTTTGATGTTCTCAGCGCGCGCTGCGCATCGGCTCACCCCCGAATGGGGGGTTATTGTAAACCGGACGGAAGTCCCCGGATATTAGTGACAAAATATATGTAATATTTCCGGCGTGCGCCGCATGTCGATACCATCGTTCGTCGTGTTAAACGTACGGCATCATTGCAGCGTTGTCACGTGCTCACGCGATTGACAAGGATTATACAAATTCACAATTTGATAGATTTGATAAAATTACGCGGTAACGATTTTTTTACGATATTATAAAATAATCGTCAGTTACATGTAATATAATATCGTGATAGATATACTTGTATTGTTATTTTGATTTAATAATTTTGCTGTACGAGTATTCCATCACAATAATTTGTGATACAAATTACAAATTAAACTGTCTCCCATATTAATTTAGCTTAATTTTATAATTCGCTATTGATTACTGTAATATATAGTTGTAATATATATCTAATGAGACCTCGCATATATATTACAATAACATCGAAGCTTTTGCATATATTCCATAACTAAATTTCAAAATATGTTTGGTGTTCGCAAATCGTTCGCATACTAAAAGATCGGCCGCGCGTGTATCTGTATATTTTGTGGCTTTGATAAAATCCGTCGTTCGTTAAAACGGACGTCTTTTCGAGCCAAGGATAGTGTCATAGCTCTGTATGTTCGCCGATATCGTTGGATCAATTACGATTTCGTCGAACCTCGTCAGGCTGCCAATCTTATTCGGTATCACAATCTGTGCGTTGTCATGACGAAACCATCGCATCAATAGCGATATCGCAAAAATATCACTTCGACACTTTGACATATAGTAAAAACAAATATTTCGAATTATTTTTTTCATCATATTTCGAGTTTTGTTAGTAATCAGATTACAATTCAATGGTTATTCCATCTCTCTCTCTCTCTCTCTCTCTCTCTCTCTCTCTCTCTCTCTCTCTCTCTCTCTCCCCCTCTCTCTTACTCGTATGTATATGTAATTATTTTTTACACTATTACTGTTTTTTAAATAGTATTGAAAGAATGAGCGCGTTTTTTCCCTCTTTACGTAGTATAATTAGTATCTCCATTTTTTTTATACTGATATCAATTAGAGATAATTTGTTTCAATACGACAATCTTATACAAAGGCTACACATATAATATAGTGCACGCCTACGGCTCGCGTGTGCGCGCACGCACGGTCAATACATTCCCGGCGGCTCTCGGTGCGCGCATCCGAGCGCGGATATAAAACGCTCGTGCACCGAGAGATAAGCGTATCGAGATAAAACCGTACAATATCATTGGTCGGAGGTCTCCCGCGGCCCTTCTACTTTCTCTCGCCGGCACCTTCCTATCCGCGTGCGCCGACCGCACACTTACGTATCGGCATCCGTGGGTGCCGCACGTAAGTATCCATGTACGTATCCAGATACGTACATGATACGGAAAAATGTGTACAGATAGAAAGGAATATGACATGTGTATGCGTGTCTCGGTAATCGTTCATCGGAAACGAAAGAAATTCTTACGAATAAAATCGATGAGATGAAAAAAAGTATTGTAGGTATATAATACCTAAATATCTCAATGATTAAAGCAACGCGTCAAATGTCTCATCCAGTGTTCAACGTGCATAGAAGATAAGAAAGGTTTACTTACACATGAACATCGTCGTAGTGTAGGAGAAGAGAGACACGTTGGAACGAGATAGAGAGAATCTCGATGATATAGCAGCGGATACAGCTCGCGACGTTGCAGCTGCATCCCTCTTCCTCCGCCGCATCTATCTATAACCCTGCCTCCCCTTCCCTCTCTTCTCTTTCTTCTTCAGACGCGCCGCATGAAGTTAAAGTGCTCCAAGTGTGTTGGTGAAGGACTCGATCCGCGGTCCTGAGTTCGATGCCACGGCACACACCGAGAGAGAGAGAGGAGAGGGAACATTACAGCAAGACGGAGAGGGATGCAGCGAGATGCAGGGTGGAAGGGTGAGAGGGGAGCATGGCGAGCAAACGGGAAAGAGCGAGAGAATGAGTATCACGGGTACCGCCCCCTTTTTTAAACCACGCCTACTCTCGATATAATATTATATCCATCTCTACCACCTCTCTCCTGTATATGTGTGTCGCCGTCTCTTTCTCACTGCCGCCGACTGTATACGCGCACCGATAGATACGTTTATGCAGGACGCGCACACAGAGAGCGGCGCACGCACGATACAATGCGCGTATTTGTCACGATAGTTCTCGCGCGCCAATTCCCCCCCCCCCCCCCATCTGCATTTGTATCCCCCTTCCTTTTCCTCTAGCACTGAATCGTACTCTAACTCCGGCAGCTTCCTCCTCGATATAGTTGACCCCTCTCGATTCGCGCGGCCACTCTTCGTCGAGCGTCTTTTCTCTGATAGCACCGACCGCATCCGCAGTGTCCCGCATTTAACGACGCATTTTTTTCCGATCTAGTCGAGGTGGACGATTATTCGATATCCGATAGACATTTTCGACATTTTTTTGGCCTCTAATACTTTTTCTAACGGATGTACGACATAATTTATTACACTATACTGTTCTGTAAAAAATTTAACGACTTCTAAAGCACCTAATTAATGGTAGACTAATCCATATTTTAAATATTGCATAATTGTTTTTTATTTCAAACAGCTATTTTGGTTTGTGTAGCGCTATCAGTATTTATGTATCTCGAGAGATTGTAAGATAAAAAAAAATAATTTCTTATCTTATGATTGCTCCGCCGTCGTCCGATGCTTTCCGGATCTTTTCCTCCTCTCTTACTTGTCCTTTACTGCTCCTTTATGACACTCACTCGCGAAAACAGTTAATTACAATAGCGTGCACTAATCACGAAAATACGACGACGCGCAGCATTTTACAGAGCACTCTTGACATTAACCGCACACGACGCGCATTTTATTTCATATTGCGACAATGTGAAAATCACGTTATACGAGTTACGATACGCTTACACTGAAAAATCGTGCGATCACATGTTATCCCTCTTGCTAAGAAAAAGTATACATACGCATTTCATATATACGCTTACAATTAGTTAAGATGTGATAATCGCGAAAATTGACAAATTGTAATAATTGTAGGGAATGTGATCGCATTTGCTATTTCCTAATACTTCGTCACGATCGTACTTCTCTCGAGGAATAATATATACTGACACGTGAGGCACTTCGCGTCTCCCCGCTCGAGTCTCACTGTGCGAATGAAAACAAGGTAACGAATATAAACAATAGCGCGCCTTACGCCGAATTTTAGTGACGTATGCGTCCTATTGCTCACATACGATCACTTTATTGTCATTCGCATGGTGAAAGTCGAGCGCGAAGGTAACTGCGTTGCGTGTGTCGTCGTATTATTATATCTCTCGAAGTATTATCACAAGTATTAAAAGATATCAATCGCGTGATCGTTTTCTACAATTATATATTACAATAGGTGGATTATCAATCCGTGCGATTAA
This sequence comes from Lasius fuliginosus, assembly GCA_949152495.1. Classification (NCBI taxonomy): domain Eukaryota; kingdom Metazoa; phylum Arthropoda; class Insecta; order Hymenoptera; family Formicidae; genus Lasius; species Lasius fuliginosus. Next base: position 4,946,801 of record OX424453.1, on the reverse strand, counting down.
TCAATTCTCGCGATAGTAAAATTACCGTAAAATGCGTACATTATTAGTTATCAACAGAGATAGTGTGAATTCGGCTGTGCGATTTTCTAATTGTTGTTGAGCGGATCGTATGTATAGCTTCATGATTTTTCGCAATCTCACGTCGTATAAAATAAAGTGTTCGTCGTGCGCGATTAATTGGGAGTGCTCTTTAAAGGGCCGCGCAATCGTTGTAATTTGATAATTAGTGCCGCGCAATTGTAATTAAGTATGTTTTCGCGAGTGAGTGCCACAAAGGAGCAGCAAAGGAAAAACAAGAAAGGAAGAGAAGGCCCAGGGAGGCATCAGGCAACGGCGGAGCAATCATATGGTGAGCTATTGTTAGTTTTATTAATTTATTTTTAATTTATTTGTAAAATTAATTGCTCGCTTATTTTTACGCGATAATGTATCACCTTACATTTACATCATTGAAATATGATGCATATGAAATATTCTAGGTTTTATTTTGAAATACTTAAAATATTTAATAAAATGTTTATAATTATAATCATTATTATAATAGATGTATATAAAATATTTCAGGCATAATAATATATATATTATATATATATATATATATAATATATTTCATGTTAAAGATTTTTATAATTCATTATTTTTACGAGAATTAAATTTCTATTTATCATATCTATTTTATACAAGAGCTTGTATTTAAAATAAATTTTTTTCTCGGAAATTTTGTAAATTTTCGCAAATTTCTTTTATTAAATATTTGTTCAAAAGGACGAATAAGAAATTAATTGTGCGCAATAATTATTTTTTGAAATATTAATTACTTTGTACATTTGCTTATACATATATTTGTATTTTACAGATCAACGCTGTTTTCCGCTGCTGCGCATCGTGTGTCGGTGAGTGTTAAATGATATTTTTATCTTAAATTTAAAAAAAAAACAATCAAATTATTCAGACGAATAATCTCAGGTGACATGGCTCCTATATGGCAAAAATAATTGAGACACTACAAAGACCTGTACACGCCTTAAACGCAGATAACTTAGAACGGTTAAACCCAATTAAAGCGAAACTAAGCACGTTTTACCTTGAACGAGACGGCGTACTATATTGATTCTAAGATTATGTCAACTTGATAGCCACCGGTTCACAAATTCATATTCAATCGTTCGAATGCTTAGCTATTTGTGCGTGGCTATATTTATAATCCAATATTTTCGAAAAAGTAATAATTGAAAAAATTTTAAATCAATATCTCTCCTTTTCTCTTTAATTATGAATATTTGAATGTTGCGTTTCCGGACTTAAGTCGTTCTTCCGCAAGTCTTTTCGTTCGCATCGTAGAACGATACCTCAGAGAAACATTCGGGGGAGAAGGAAAGTACCGTCCCTCAATAAGACTCGTAAACCGTACGACTGCAATCGATACGTGCCTTCGGAAGTGCTCACTCGCTTGCCGAACGATCGGGCACGTACATATTAATCCGTCGGCCAGGCAGGAAACACGTAATTCGACGTTCTTACCGCGGTGTCATCTGTCCATGGCAACGTTTTACGTAACCCGGCGACTTCGCGATCCGACACGGCTAACGCGTCTCGTTTTTCTTTTTCTTTTCTTTTTACATTTTTTTCTTTCTTTTACTCATGATCGTTTTACTCATGAGCGGGGAACGCCGCTCATTTTTAACGCGACTACGATAAGAATGGTAGTAAATCCCGAGAACGTCTATTAGTATTCCGCCTGGTTGGCGATCGACCGATCCGCGGAATGAATGATTTTCCGCTATTAGCATTTCCGTGTGCTAAGTAATTCGGCGCGTCTGCTCGCCGACCGTTATCATATCGTTACATCACCGATCCCGGATCGATGCCGGCGGAATTTATTTCCGACGTATATGAATGAATGAGGCGTCTTGGATAATTGAATTATACTTCAAACAATCTCTCTGCTGATTTCTGCGCTCTAATTCAATAACAATAATAATTATAATAGAGAATAATGGAATTAATATAAATTATATAATAATCTTTTTAGCACTCCTTACATGTAGAATAGGAATATTTATGCGCAATATATTAGCGTTTCTAAATATTAGGAATAATTGCCTAATAACAATTCTATCTTCGTATCGCAATTTTTTTTTTATTAAAGAAATTATTCGTACGGAACCTACTCGCGTTCTAACTGCTATGCGACGCACAGTGTCCCTGAAACGTTCATGCACCTGTGTCGTATCCATGTGTCGAGTTAAAGGGGTAAGTAAAAGTGATGTTTGCAGACAACGTGTTTACGTGCTAAATGTAAAGTGGCTGACTCTCACCCTCTCTAACCGCTAGCGCGCACGATAGCGCGCGGAGGATCGGAGGAGTGTAGAGAGTGGCAGAGCTGTGTGACATATACGTGTGTAAACACGTGCACATTTAATGCGCATATGTATATACCGTGTACATACATAGGACGAGACCGTATTACGTATGCATAGGCGCAGTGTGTGTGCGTATATATTAGCATAAGTCGAGTAAATGTTACACTCGACGATATATAAATGTAGTGCTGGTAATCTTTCAAACAACATTATTTACTCGCACGTATATTAACGCTTCTGGAAGAGAGAGAGAGAGAGAGAGAGAGAGAGAGAGAGAGAGAGAGAGAGAGAGAGAGAGAGAGAGAGAGAGAGAGAGAGAGAGAATGCATGACATAGCAAGATAAAATATTCATTTGACAATGGTTACCTCCGTTTCGGAAATTATGCGATCGGCATTTCGAGGAGGGTTGTGTAATTCTGCTAAAAATGACTTCCGTAAAATTTCGCTTCTGAGAATATCGAGTGGCGTGCAAATAGCCCCGGCAAATCACCCTCTACGTGCATCGCGCGTGGTAACCACGTGGTGCGGTTCACCCCTTTCGCGCAGCCCACAACAGTCCCGTCTCTCTCGCTTCGTTCCCGTTTACGTGACGAGTGCAAAAAAAAAAAAAAAAAAAAAAACAGAAAAAGAACACCGAAACGCGGATAAAAAGAGAAACGGAATCGAACGGTCACCGTCCCACCGCAGCGGTAGTACGGATCCTGTTTGCTAGAGGCAAACGAAATACGAAATTCCGCCGGGCGGAAGAGTATCGTGCCGACTCTCAAAAGTGCCGCATCAACGTAATTATCGCGAATTATACTTGGCCGTTCGCGCCGGTGCGAGTTTATCCTTTCTCAGTAAACGATGAGTCAATTTCCGATCGCGCGATAGCAACAATTGCGATCAACAAATACTTCAGCCGTTGAATAATCTATGATAGTCAGCAGTTAATTGACGATCAAACATTTTTATAGAATCAATTTTGTTGCGGTAAATGTACGAGGAAAGTTTTTCCTTATGATGCTATATCGTGACGTGTAACGATCATTAATTGACTCCTATTATACTCCAATACTTTTATTGTTAGTAAGATGCCGTGTAAGATGGAAGCGCGCACACGTACGAATCTATAATAGCAAAAATTAATCTAAATTCCCGAACTTTATTATCATGCTGTTATATCGCGCACGTTAAATATACATATCTCTCTGTTGCCAAGCGTCGAAGAACTAATTGCTTTAGCTAATTAATTTTAACAGAATACTTCCGTGTTTTATGACACAACTTTCCAAATATGATTGTGCGAGATAGGAAGAACCAAGGAGGACGAGAATTGTCGGGGGGGGGGGGGGGAAAAAAAAAAAAATTCGCACGCACACGCGAACATTCGCGAGATCGTTCGAGCGAGAGAAGGCACTCTCGAATTTCCAGTTTTCGCAATCAGGCCCGAAGATACGCGATCATGCCCCGGTAATGGCGGAGGTGCAGTGAGGCATAGATCCTTTCTGACCTCCGTGCCATAATCACGCGTCAGAATGCATCAGGCAGAATCCCCTTCCCTCCCCTCCTTCCACGACTACCCGCTCTCTCCCCCCCCCTCCCCTTGCTTCCCCCCTATCGCCCTGCTTTGCGACTCCCCTTCCCGTCTCCGCTCTGCAGCGGCTCTCGGCAGGCCACGTCCGTTCGCAGATGGTGTTTTAAACGCAGCCATGAACTTGAAGACGTTACCCGTCCTCCTACCGCTTCTATCCCGCGTCCCCCTCTTCCGCCAAGTCTCCCCTCGCATGGACATAATTCTCCCGACGATTTGTCTGTCGCATACTGCACGACTCCGCAACGTGGGAATCGCTTTCTTTCACGGACGCGTCGACTAACGTCAAGTTTATTCGCGGGTCTTCGGTAATCATACCGTGAGGTCTTTTTATTGCTACGTGAGATTGGTTGTAGAGGCAAGTAATAATACGATTTGTGTGAGAGAAGGACGTAGCTCGGGCATCGCGATCGTTAACGATAAAACGTGGAAAGAAACGGAAAAGCGCACCCGCGGCTATATTATACTAAGTATGTACATACATACTTGCTTTCGCTCTTATTATTCGTAATTATACGGATAATTTTTACAACGGCTTGTAAATTCTCGCTGTAATTTGATCAGGCCGGTTACTCGCCTACAAAGTTTCCCGGTCAGCCTGTAGTTATTAATTGCATAATTGACTTGTTTATAGTTGTGGAATCATCATTGTAGATAGCTCATAGATTAACGATTGTAAATAGCAACACTATACCGAAGAAACCACGTGATTGCGGTTATTGTCGAATTAAAGATAATTGATTCCCAGTACACACCCGATAATTAAAATAAACGGTCACGTGCCGACAAATATAGATTTTGATGTTGCGGTTTACCATAGGCTTGATCATCATATTATTGTTAAACAACAGATTGAACAAGAGAGATCGCGATCTCGTTCCTCTCCTTCCGCATATTAATCATCTTACCCGATTCTGTCTCAAGTTTACGGTTAAAGATAAAGTAACGTCATCGCACGCGCGACGCGCGTTTTACAACTGCCGTGGATCAGCGTGTCCCTTAAAAGTGTTCTCCGTGCATACGATATATCGCCGGTGGACGCGAAGACGCTGAAAATGGATCGCGGCGACGTGGATGACGCCGCCGGGTGTAAACACTCGCGCAAGGGAAACGCGCGCGGATGATGTCGACGCGGCGACGATCTATATAAACGTTGAACCGGACGCATATTGCTCGTTAACACACGGCCGAGGATCACCGGTTGAAGAACGGGTCTGAGCCTCCCCTCGTTGCCGCTGATATATATGCGTGCATACGCGTGTCTCGTGTGCTCTCCCTCTCTCTCTCTCTCTCTCTCTCTCTCTCTCTCTCTCTCTCTCTCTCTCTCTCTCTCTCTCTCTCTCTCTCTCTCTCTCTCTCTCTCTCTCTCTCTCTCTCTCTCTCTTCCCTTTCTGCCTCGGAAAACCGCCTGCTCGCTCGCACGCGGAGATGAAGAAACGGACACTCGCGACGCGGCGCCAAAAAACGAAGTGCATTAGCCCGCGTGCTATGAGCGGCGAGGGGATACTAAACGGCCATCGTTTGAAATGTTAAAGCGAACGAGAAATCATATCCGATCGCACACAAATTATGTCTTCTTATATACTTGTATAAATAACTTCATCCGCCTTAATTTGCAATCCGCTAGAACAGAACCGAACGTTCGCACACATTCGCGAATGTATACAAATATTAATCCCACACGTCTTAATTTATACCAAAGTCTTGCATTTGACGCGAATATTTATTTTCCGTGACGTGCAAAAGGAATAATCGTTGTAAGATGGAACGGTGAAGTTGAATCTGGTTCAACACCCGGCTTGAGAAAAGTTACACCGTCGGCAAGACGGTTGTCGGATGAACGCGGATGGTCCAACCGAAAGGAAAATTATTTAAAGTGAAAAAACTGCTCCCAAGGAGCCCTTGACATCGCGAGCAGCGATGATAGGAACTGGAACCTCGAGTGGGGAAAACCACTTCAAAGCCGCTGGCGCTAATTGGATTTACAACGAGTCAGTCCTCGGGACATTCGTGGACGAAGTTTCGAGTAGCTGCGGAGGGAAATATGTGTTGGCGTGTGTATGTATGTACACGTGTGCGTGTGTATTTTTTTTTCTGTAGAGGGGAAGGAGTAGAGATGTCTGATAAGTCGCCGGCCAAATGAACCACGGCGATGATTTTCCTCGATTCAATTCTCGTTTTCGCTCTTTCTTGCAATTGCCGTTTCATTCCATTTTTCGAGATTCGTCGAGTTTTCACGCCACGTTTGAAACGAAAGTTTATTATATCGAAAACTGAAATGTTATAATTAATAATTATATCTTTTAAGTTATATATTGAGGTATTTGGAGAATAGTAAGAAATAAGAAATTTGTACTTCGTCGGCGCGTTGTATATCTAGGCGGAACTTAATTCAGATAACATTAACAAGTAAATGAAAAATGAAGATACCATCCGGTTTTTGCAAATATAGAAAATGTAGAAACGTCTTCCTCGGATCGTTCCGTCTAATACGTCAACAAAAGCCCGAAGACCCAGCGAAGGATATAATCAGCTCCGATTTATTTCAAGAGTCCGGCCCGGGATTGCTCCGACGACTCGATCGTTAGCGCGTATATTCGACGCTAATTGAAGCGAGATAACCGAAGCGGCAATTAAATGATCTAAAACTAGCAAAGAGATTAATCACGGCGTCGCCTGCTTACCGGTGGTAATTAGAAAAGTCCGCTCATTAGGCGCGCCAATTAAAAAGAGTCGCCGGCGCGCGCTTCCGTTTGTGGAATAGCGCGAAACATGAGAATCGAATTGATTCGTCGTCGTTTAAAGCGCGCACCAGTAAGAACCCTCTTCGCATTCCGCCTGTGGGCTTTCACACGCGCGTCTCGTCGTCTCGGGGACGAGTCTGAACGTCTAACGCATACTCGCACGCACACTCGCGCAATAAAAGCGAGCATTAGGTATGCATTCGTATTAGCGCGCGCGTAAAATCTTTTATCCCCGGTTCGCGGATAAATACAAAGGCCGTCCCATAAAACATAAAACACGAAGGAGCCGATATATTATCGGGTAGCTATATTTCTCTCTTCTGTGCGCGCGCGCGCGTATTACTTGTTCGCGAAGAGGAAGAAGTGGAAGAGAGACAGAGTTAGATCGGGCATACGGAGAACCAGTTTAGGGGACCGATTCTTTTTTTTTTTTTCAATACTGCTCTTCTTCATCGCTGTGTCGCGCATCCGGTATCCCGCGTACGTTTGCGCGATTTGCATAGACCCTGTCGCGTCAATCTGCATATCGGGTGTCGTTAAAATTAGACGCGGGGAACACCGTGGGACACCCCTGTACTCCCCGCGGTCTTTCCCTCTCTTCTTCCGATCCAACGAGGAAACGGGCCAGCCCTTCGATCGTAAACGACGATTGGACGGATTGCCAAACTCGCGCAACCCGCGATAGCTGCTAAATCATGATTTCTGGGACGGGGAAGGGGGGAGAGGCAGGCAAACGAAGGTACTGCGATTCTCAAGCTCTGCCTACCTAGCTACAAAGAGCCCTGAGGGTGAAATCTAATCGACATTTGATAGATCGTACCGGTTTTTTTTTTTTTTTCGAAAGTACGTTACAAGCACGAATCGAAATAAATCACATTTCTATGCAAGAAGAAGCGCGTGTTGTTTTTCAATATTCCAAAGTCGTATCCAAATTATTAAATGTAAAATTGATAATGCTTTCGTTACGAGAGACACGTATATTGTCGTCAAGATATTTAATTCTCAGCTATTATGGCTTCTCTTACTGTAGTACATTACTCGACGGTTAAGCCAAGTTTCCGCGAGAGTAAAACGTCAAAATATTTCTTCCACATACACACACACACACACACACACAAGCGCGTAGAGCAACGATTAATAACAACAGAGACGTGCGTGCACACGTGTTTGCGTTTCCTTGGAAAGTCTCGCACGTGCCCCGCCGCGCAAAGATATAAGTCGTCAACAGATACTATTATACGAACAAGCTGGAACAGGCAGCGGTATCAATTACTGTCGTCCAACATTGTAATCCAGATATGTAGACGTCACTTAAACTCAGCGCGTTTCCAGCACGTCCAATTGCGAATTTATTTAATCCCTTTTGAATGAGGACCGCGCCCCCTTTGTCCGCCCTCCCCGAGTCACTCGTTTACAACCGGAAGCGGGCCGCTGCTCGCTCGTATAATATCTGCCGCTCGAGAGACATTGTATCTCTGGGAGCATCGTGATCGAAATGAATGGTTACACGTGCTATTCGCCTCATCGCGTGTTATTTCGAGCTTCCTTGGAAGCTTCGGACTAGGTCGCCAGTCTCCCTCCTCTCTCTCTCTCTCTCTTTCCCTCCCTTCGTTACGTTCTCGTGTCCCCCTCGGATCGAGGGGCAACAACCCTCCCTTTACCCCGTTCAACCTTCCCGCGCGTCGTACCGGTTTTATGCGTTTCGGAAGCTGAAGAAACAAGAAGAGCGGATCCCCGATCAGGCGTCGTTAAGATAAGACGCGCCGCGACGCCGGATACCGCCGGAAACGCTCTCGCAAGACAGAGAGAGAGAGAGAGAAAGAGAAGCGACAAGATCGTGGACCCGAAAGTCATTAAGATTAAGCTCGAATAACGTTATACACGATAGTATACATAGTCAATATACGCAACACACACACACACACATTTGCTTTTTCTCTTACCGTCGCATATCTAACATTTTCAAAAAACTTATTGCTAGATCAATAACCTATTCTAATAAAATGATCGAGATGGAGAGAGACAATTCTTCTACTTTATTAATAATTTATACAATTTATGATACATTCTGAGAAATGCTAGAGATTAAACAAATTTAACAGGATTAGAAAATTCTATTAGATTTATATTAATATTCCACAAATAATAAGTAAATTTTTCACATGATATGTGTCGAATATCGCCTTACATCGACACATACATATGGTAATAAAATCGTAATCAATTCTGATTTTATTATCAAATGAAAGATAATACGCCCTCTCTCTCTCTTTCTCTCGTTTTCTTCTCTCTTTTCTTTCACTTCTCTCGCGCATTAGTAGATGGTTTATCAAAGCACGCAATTTGCACGGTTGTTCGGTTAACGTACTCCGCGCGCAAAAGGCTTTTTAATATAAGACGCGCATCCGTCTAAGACGTAATTACGACGCGTCGACGCGACTACACGTGCGAGAGGCCCGTCTAATGACCGCATGCCGGTGAAAATTAGCCGAACAAATATATCCCTCATTTCTATGCAACGTCGTTTACGTTTTATAGCTTATTTGAAATTTACATGATTCCGTAGTAAGAATCTCTCCTTTATCGATTTTTACTCTTATGGCCTGTCATGTAACAGTAATAAATACCTACCGATATTTTACGTATATGTGTAAATTTTTATACCTGCCGTGTTCTACACGCATACGCATTTATAAACCAATCGAAACGGCGTGCTAAAACCGACAATAAACCAAATGCTGTCAATCAGGAAATTGAATCGTTATTGAGTATCGCATTTTATTATTAAATAATTCTGGTCACAACAATTTATTCGTGGAAAAATTGGACGTGAATACACACACACACACACACACACACACACACAAAACTAAAAAAACTAAACTGCCGAATATGTTAACGATTTTCGGAAAGGGTCTACAATAATAGTTCGTACATAAATTGAGTTCATTTTAACAAGCTTATAGATTTTGTTCTCGTAACACAATTAAATTCATTTAAATATAAATATTAATTAAATTATTAGATACAATAGTTTTTCCTTTTTTTTCCTCTCTCTCTTCTCTCTGAAGGAAGCGAGATTTTTCCGCAAAACGCTCCCGAAAATCATCGCAAAACGTCTCTCTAATAAGTTACACGTCCTTCCTGATTCCCGAGACCTGCCGGACACACCTCGACGGTGTTGATGAATCCGCTACGGGGGCCGTTAGAGACTATTGTTTCAGGCCTTTATGATGAGCGACAGAGGGCCATACCGAGCGCCGTGCATACGTGTCACGCATATGTATACCTAAACGCGACGCGTGATGCGAGCGCATTACGGTAATGGCATATCCGCTACCGCGGATCGCATCATACCCGGGGAGTTGCCGCTATTTTCGCGCGGCCACGCTTTTGTGCACTTCCGAGTGGCGCCGCCGATCATCGTCGCGCGCGCGTTCGCGAAAACGCCGCGAAAACGAGCGGCATCCGCGGCCGCTTAACGGGATTTATTACGCGCCGCGGGAAGAATGAGGGTTGCTTTCTTACAACGGCGAATTGTTTTTGAGCCTGACTGAACTAACGGTGACGCCTTAATTGTATCGGCTCGATGAGGAATCGCACGAACGTACGTTTGCCGTATCGAGGTCCATCGCGATAACGAGGTGAGAGATAGCCGTGTAATCGCGCAAATTAATTCCTGCTTAGAAATAGAGGGAAAGCTCTGTAATATGACTATATAAAGTCTAATTGGATTAACATAATCAAGTTATATATAAATCTCTTAGAGACCAAACTGATCAACTCCACACGTTTTGTAAATTTCTTAATTTTAAAATACAGGAGCATTAATCATGCGCTGTGATATTAAAATAAAAAATTGTACGAGAAGCAGTGTTGATCAGTTTGGCTTCTGAGAGGCTTATACTAAGGTACTTATTACATGATTATTTCTAATAGAATTAGCATCCATCTGTGATTTCGGAGCGAGTGTGAAAACGTTCATGTGGCATAACGCATGTTCTTGTGAGAAAAGAACCTATTGCTCTGACTTCATTTTTCGAGGATTTATTGCAATTTGCCTTCCTACTCTCTCTCTTCCGAATTAACTCGAGTAGTACGACGTAATCGTGCAATACGCCGACACTGAATTTAGCGATGAAAATGTGTCGGTTAATGCCGTAGCGCGCAAACGGAAGCACGGTTCAGGTGTTACTTATATCCTTTATCAGCAGTCTGACGGACGTTGAGACCCGGTGAGACGCCTCGTGGCTCATTGTCCACGTCCGAAACGGACTGTACAAGGTCGTATAAATATCAGCCGAGCATATCGCACATGTGTATCGCCAATTCGCGCGTAACCAACACCCGTTCTTTCCTCTCCCCTCCTCCTCCCACACACACAATTCTCGCTCCCTTTCGCCTCCTCTCGGAGAAGTCCTCTCTTAAACGCTTCGTGCCTCTTTTACGAGCGCATTTGCATTGCCGACTAAGACGAAGAACATTACGGCGTAACACGACGAAAGCCGAGAGGAAGGGCGAACGAAGCGAGGAAAAAAATAGCAAATGAACGAACGTGCGAACGGCGTTGCTTAATAACCTGTGCCCGTCAATTCGCACATGCCGTGCACGGAAAATTTTTCCATGGTGAAACTCTATTGTATAAGTACAAAGTATCGTATAAGCATAGTTTTTTTTTTTTTTTTCCGTAACCATACATTATCGGGCGACTCATTTTGTATTACGAAAATCTTATATTACGAAATTTATATAAATTATTTAGAAAGAGATATATAAACATTATTATTTTGAACACGAGTCTGCAAATAAAAAGAGGGAAAATCTTAAAAAAACTAATCAATGTTAAACAAATTAATTAGAAAGATTAGTTATTAAAATTATATTTCGAAACGTCCCCCCCTGTAGACACACGAATTCCAATAGATATATTTATGGATGAAAATCGTATGAGTGCAATCGGTGCACACCAATTCACTACGCAGCTATACGTGTATTACGAGCGACTCGAGCGTGCAAGGCGTACGTAATTTTCGTTGATTCTAATTGAGTTACAACTAGAAAGCGCTCTAATTGAAAGCATTTCGTAAAAGCCGATGGCGTAAAGTTTCGCGCATCTTTGTGCGCCGTGTGATTTTCCGGCTTGATGCGGCGATTCTGGTTTGCGGATCGAAATCAAAGTCGAGCAGCGCGCTTTCGCAAGGAAAGTCTAATGGTTACCATACGATGTAACGCTAATCTTAAAACCTTTAATTGCAATTATGGCAAACGTCTCGCGCGCTTCCTTCGAAGCATAATTATTAGACATCAGAAGCCGATACAATTTGATACAACTGAATATCGACAATGCAAACAGATTACATAATCTTATTTCTGAATTAAAATTCAACAAGAGTTTAATGAGAAGTTTTCGAAATATATATGGTGGCTATTAAAAAAGTATTTTCTATTAAAAATTACAGTTGTCTAATAAATGAGATCATTTTTTATATCGCTTCCACTTGACAGACTTGCTTCACATCCGATCTTACGCGGCGTCACTCGATCCAATAAAAATTTTATCCCGCCATAAATTCGGAAACTCTTGGGTATGCACAGACGTGACGCGTTTCGCGCGCGGCGCAGTCGTTCGTATTAGATTAGTTTCTATTCGATTGGTCTCAATGCAACGCTTCCGCGGAGAATCGGAGGCGTGCAAGCGGGCCGCTCGCTGCAGCCTGCAGCCAGCCAGCCAGCCAGCCAGCAAGCGGATATACAGAGGGAGTCGGAACGAGAGCTACTTACGGCCGCACGCAAGTATCCGCTTAATACTCGGTTCTGCTAGGTACATATACCGTCGAACGAACCGGTACACATATACATATGCGCGCACACAAGCGAGCGAGCCGGCACGCGCAAATACGTACATACGGAACCGCCCGTCTCTCTCTCTCTCTCTCTCTCTCTCTCTCTCTCTCTCTCTCTCTCTACGCACAACTGAATATATGTATATTTTCTCTCAGTATGATGTACTTACGCGAGTACTTAGCGTAGTACTCACGCCGATGCACAGATAACTTCGGCAGGGAGGAGAGGCGCAGTGAACACCGAAGTGTTCGAAAATCGCTTTGCTTTATGAGCGTTTACACGAGCAACCGCGTAGAGAAAAGGAAGAGAGCAAGAGAGATATACACGTTCGCACATATTTACGCGCGCAACGACCCGCTGCACATTCGCCGATTGCATTCGTCTCTCTCTTTCCCCCCCCCTCCCCTCCCACGCTTCGAAGTAATCGCGCAAAACTCATTGTCCGATAATCGAACTCGAGATCGAGCTCGCGAGATAGGGCGAGCTGACGCAAACGCGATAGTGACCGAGCAGAAGAAATCATTATAAATCGTAATCGCGAAATTATGAATGTCAAAGAGAACGAATGCCAAAGATTGTTCGATAGTTTAAGCGTCTATAATTTAATATAAACTAGAGACGTGCAATGACATAGGATGTAAGATAAGCGTCCGCACGAATGGAGCTAAATTAAATTTGTTTATCCAATTGGCATGCACCGGATCGGTACACCGGGCGTGAAGAAAGTTTGCACGAATTCGTCCGTTCGGAAACCAGATAGACCTTGCGATAAGCGCGCGGAGCAAGACAGAAATTCGATATAACACGATCGTCGTGCATGCCGCCGTTCGTTATCGATCGCCGGCGCGTTTTGCAAGTAACGCCCATCGCGCTGCGATAAATTTTCGCGGGCACGTAAGTATGTCTGCGAATCACGTGATCGCATGCATGCGGCGTTCGTCTCTGAAAAAGAAGAAACTCCGAACGCGCGGGGCGCTGTAAATGCGATTGCGCGATACCGCGATAAATTTTACACCGCCATCGTCTGCATCGCGATGCCCTGACGATTCGTCCAACGATATACGCCGAACTATACTTTATCTCGTATCGCGCGAAGGAAAAACGAGGCCCAATGCGCTGTAACGCGGTTGCGAGATTCGTCTGTAGTGTCTCAATAAATATTGCACGCAGCCGAGGTCGGCGTAGTCACTATTATGATGGATTGCAGTAGAAATATTCTCGATTATAACGCGCGAATTTATGCATCCAAACACACACACAAACGTGTGAATGATTCGTGCGTGCGTGCGTGCGTGTGTGTGTGTGTGTGTGTAAAGCGATACTTTACTCGGAGTACAAATATTTAATAGTACATTTGATGAGGATGTTCCTAATGTAGGTGTTTATGTCACCATAGGCGCAACGATAAAAGATATAGATGCGATAATAATTTGTAGCGAATCGGCGCAATTTCGGTAAAAGTTTCTCCAATCGTTCCCCTCGAAAGATGCGATCAGGAAAAGCGCTTACCGGGACATAAACAGCGAAGCGTGCACAGGAAGTGGCGGCATTAAGCTTTTACAAATCGCAATGCGTAAGATCTACACTCGGGCTAACTCGTATTACGGAACGGTACTCGGTCGATGATAAGACATCTCGGTGAAATGTTCATTGACCTCGAGGAAGAACAATTGCGGAGAAAGAATCTGCCGGCAAATCCATTTGCCGCTCTTGTCGCGTTATAATTATTACAAAATTATTTGAGTCTCGATATATGCTCGAATTAGCGATGCCGGAAAAAGATTGACTTTTATAGACACATTAAAAGTTATTAAATTGATTTTTAAATAACTATAAGTTTAATTCTATTGTACTATTCTTCGAGATGCGCGACTTAAATAACGTTAAAAAATCAAACGTATCGAAAAAATTATACTTTACGAGAGAGATTATTACATAATTTAATTTTCAGTATATTTCGCGCAAAATGATAAACTCGATTCAGAAAATTAAAATATCCCGGATATATACAGCACATACATCATAATATTAAAAATAAATAATTAATATCTTATAATATTTAAATATTTTCGAAATATATTTTTTTCTCTGATCTTGAAAAATCCGAAGTACACGCATATGCACGCACAAACGTACGCTGTATAGGTTTCCCACGTGTCATCGTGTTGCCAACAGCAGACGGTTAATCCAGTCTCGGTGCACCACGGTGACCAGTGGTTTCCATGAATGAATACCCGCAACGTGACTTTCCCTTTACACCCGAGTGTGAAACGTTCGCGTTGTACTCTCTACATCCGCGATCGAGCGCGGATCTTCCTGCCGATCGAGAGCGAGAGCATCGACCGATTTCGTAGGTTACACTTTTAATGCGATCGCGCTTACGATCCGATCCTAAAGTGGTGACGCAACGGGCGAACGGGACCCCAATAGGTCGAGATGAGAGCCATTGTATGGCAATCTTATAATTTAGACAATCACCGATCAATTGAATGGGCCTTTACTACTGTTATACATGCAACGGCCGTATACCGGCGAGAGTGAATGATGAATGAATGAAGGGACAAGACCGAATGAATGGACAGATAGTTGGCTCCGCTTAAACGTTCGTAAATAACCGGCCGCTTCATTCAATTACTTTCAATCGCTTCGAGCCAATAGATACAATTTAGAAAAAAAGGGAGCCCCGGGTCTGTTGTGTGTATGTACGAGCGCGCCTTGCCACTATATGCACTTGTTCGTTACGAGTACAGTGTCGAGAAAACGGGACACAAAGTGCAGCAAGGAAATGTAAAATTTAGTTTGAAATTCATTAAATTGAAAGGCACGGTGGTCGAACTTTTATTACTTTTTAGACACTTTTTCGCGTATCAAATATTTCATTACAGGAAATTTAAATCACCGTAAAATGACAGAATTTTTTTAAATAAATATTTATTAAACAAACGTTAGATTATCTTCGACTCTCATCTGACACGTGTACATAATGAATGATTTTTTACAAGCGTTCTCGGCTTGAACGGATTCGTCAGAGTTTCGGTTATTTCGGAGCGTAATGGAACCGCGGTCAGAAAGAAAGGTAACTCACTCGAGAGGACATTTCGCTATGTGTGCGCGCGCGCGCACGCTAATCCTTGGAAACTGGCTTAATTACAGTCGCGTCCGAAACAGGATAATGGGCTGGGCGCGTATATGGCTGTCTCGTGTCCGGCTAACTAGCGTCAGCCAAATCGGTTTATCGTTCGGCGAAAAGTTCCTTCAATTCTAACTGACTCCGTCTGTGCTCGCGCGCGCGCGCGCGCGATACCCTACCAAAGTTCTCTACATTAGGCACTTGCGTATTACACCTGCAGTGGCGCAAGTCCGATGTCGCACCAACTTGCGGCCATTAATTAACATTCTCCCCTATCGTGCTCTCCGAAAGTACATTATACGACTTCCGGGATTGATTTAACTTTAATCCAGTAGACGGTCAACTCTACAATACAGCGTATTTTTCATACTTAATTTTACATGATCTCTCACATTCAATATTATTATATAATGTTCTTTATAATTGTTTAAAATTTATTTTTTTATTTATTTAATTTATAAACGCGTGGGAAAATAAGATCCCTTTAGTATACAAACAACGTTTCAAGTTTAAAATTTTAATATAAAATGTTTCAAGAATTCAAGAAAATTTGTAAAAGTTAAATATATAAGATAGAGAAATAGAATAATAATTGTCAAGAATTAAGTTGTACACAGCCACAGATCATAGATATTGTTTTGTAACAAAGTCAAGAATACTCAAGAGACGATAAATTAGATCAATACGGGTAAAACGTAACATTTTGCGCGGACTATTGCACAGACGAGTGCAATAGCGACGCGATTGCATATGATAACGCAATGCCATCAACGTAAAGCCGCAACTAGAACGGAAGAAAAAAAAAATGTTTTATCTACATCGGTTACCCTGACGTACACGCGTCGCGCCGTTAACAACGCGCGTCGGCGCTTACGCCACAAAGCGGATATTGTATGGCGCTTTACTGGATAAGACAATCAATATTTATTGTCAATAACTTCACATACTGATGTTATCAAAGTCTCATAGTGATAAAGGTATCGAAGGTATTATCACTGAAAAATATCGAAAAATGCGCGTACGTCGAACAAACTCGCCGGTTCGTGCCTCGAAAGCAGCGACTATATATTGCCGCAACAAATAATGCATCGTCGTTGATACCTCGCTGACGTGCAGAAGCTCGCCCATCAATCGTCTCGATTACACGTTAGACGTTGGCGCAACTGTACGCGTACTCGCTCACGTGCATATCGCAAGTGCGAGTGCACTGTGTGCATCATTCACGGATCCCGTCGTGGCTTCGTTATCGACGGGCGAGAGAAATCTGGAAATGCGAAATCACTCGAAAAGCGGTGCCGCGGCGCGCGTCGTATCGCCTTAGATGGACTAGTATTAGTCCACTGGACTGGATTAGTAAATAGCCTGGCCTTAGCTTTCGTGCCGTTATTTCGCGAGACGACGTCACGTCCGGACGAATTTACATGCGTAAAACGAGAGATCGGGCATCCGCGATTGTCGATAGCGGGTTTCCTTTTCCACTCGATGACCGGATCCAGCTCGCGATCCTACGCTGGACGGAGGATCAAATCGACCTCAATGATTAGCGGTCCGTGATTACTCCCCTCTTCGTGTGTCGATGTACGCGTGTGCGACGCGTCGTGCAACGTTCGACAGGAGCGTTTGAAATAGGAAGAGAGACACGAAGATCGTCACGCGGATCAAAAGCATGAGCGAACATTCATAATGTAATATTCCATACATCCTCTCCGCTCTCTTTACTCTTTACGCGCGCTGGGACAAATAATAGATAGTCATCGACCCTGTGTTTTATGTCGCTCCATGCCACTTCGTAAAGTGATTCGATATATGATTGCCCTTATCCACTCAATGTCAATGGCTTGTCCATAAATTCGTCTCATCAATTGCGCCGATCAAACAAGTGAATGGTATCTTTCCAGAACACACATTAGAGCCGTCTATTACTCTTTATAGTCATTCTTATTGTCAGTACAATGCAAATTATGATGTGTATAATATATTTCTAGCGAATAGCGTATTGCCAATTACTCGGATGTTGTGAACGACCGAGTAAAAATCACCGAGACGTTTTATTTCAATTAACGAATAAGTAACTACGTTCCTTTAAATCGTCCGAAAATAGAGACCGTAAATCAATTAATAATATCCTATCTGAAAGATATAATCTCATATTCCTAAACTCGGTTAACGTCGATAATACTTCGTAATATTTTATTCATTTCGATCGCGCTACCGAATATAGCTTAATTATGGAAAATCGATCGCGAATATTTATTTGCCAATTGCCGCGACAATTTTGTGGAGAACAAATCGACCGTGGCACGCGTACCCGACCAGCTGTCGTTGGCGTGCTATCAGAGGCGAGAGGAAAGCTGGGTGTTTGCCCGCGACCAACTTCCGGCTGCTTATCAAACGCTCTTCCGTTCGACCATTCGTTTCGGGTATTCAATTGACAACCCGCAATTGCGCATTCCACGAGGTCCAGTTATTTTACACGATTTACTGCACGTCAGTAAATACATGTGTCTAATGTTACGAAAATAATCTTCTGCGAATAATCGGAATCTCAAACTCGTTGCAACGCTTGAAAATGTAGTCATTTTTTAATATAAAAAAATAAGAAAGTATAACATATAATGATCGTTGTTCATAGAATTTGTTTTGTATTTAAGAAATGTGCAAAAGAAATCGCCAATTTAAAATAAGCAAATAGCTTGCATTGTATGTTGATTAGCGTGCAGATATACGTGACGGATGGTTAATAGAATGTGTGAATATTCATTTATCTTGGCGGCATAATATCTATGTAATAATTATTCATAGATTAACGATTTTCAATATTTACTTGATTAACAGCTAATAAGGAAGTTCCTTATTACTTTCCTAATAAATTTTCTAAATGGAGTCACAGGTGCATCGCACGTCATAGGGTACATGATTAATTAATTAATAACAGAGCGGAGTAGAAATAGCGTTCAATGAACACGGCGTTTCATGTACATTAATTAAACGTAATCGCGGGGAAAATAAAATATAGAGTAATATACTATGTTTCTCTAGTTAATTATATACGACTTGGAAAAATGAATTAAGAATTAAGGGCGTACTAGTGAAATGAGATGGAAATATGGCACGTAACAAGTTTGCTTGTATGTTTCGCGAGCGCTTGTATTCGTCTGTTATGGCAATCTGGCGTAAATTATGTTTCCTAGGTAATTGCCCGCTCGCTGAACTCTTCAAGTTAGCGACAAGCACTCTCTCTCTCTCTCTCTCTCTCTCTCTCTCTCTCTCTCTCTCTCTCTCTCTCTCTCTCTCTCTCCCCTCCCCCCTCTCTTCTCTTCTCTCGATCGTCTTATCCATTATCTTTCTCCCTCGCATCTAACCGTTCGCTCGCGTCCACTCTTCGCACGTCTAATAATCATGTAAAGCACAGCCCCGGTTATCTATCCGCAATAATTGCACATTGTCGAACGCAAATTCATGCGTGCATCGCGCGCCTGCGTCAGTAAGCAGACAATGTGAAGGCGTGCAAGAACGCAGACGTGGTGCCTCCCTCCTGCGACGCCCTCCGTCGTCGTTACCATCGTGACGTCGGCGTCGGAAAGAAGGAATAAGACGTCGGTTTTTTCGGTGATCGTAAATTTCGCGTGCGTAAATAAACCGCTGATGTTAGTCGCCGTTCCTCTTCGCGTAGACCTCTGTCTCTCATCGATCGTTTGATCCATTAAATCTCGAATTAGCTCTCTTGCCTTTTTTTTTTTTTTATTACGCGATTATTCCTTCAACCAAGACTTGTGGTCAGGCAAACGAGAAATAAGATTAACTTTGATAAAATTATAAAAAGTTGTATTAAAAAATTATATTAAAATAAAAAAAAATATAATAAAAATAGAAAAATATAATAATAGAAAAAACTCGAAACATACGAGAAATTTTAAATTTTTATTTTACTTCTAACGCGATGGATATGTTTACACTTTATTATTTATAAAGATGAGATGGTTATGATATTAAAATAAAATTGATACATATAATTATGGATTATTTTAAGTACATCGCGCTTAAGTACATCATCGATTTGAAATATCTCATCTTGTGCGCGGATTGTTGTTAGAATATCAAATGGGACGTGGTGCGAAAATTTTTGCGAGGCGCGAAATCGAATCCGCCAAGTAAATTAGCCCAGGCGCAATGATCGCGCAGTTATTGCTCCCTTAAATCAGACGCGGCCGAATACGAGATACGTTTGCGGCCAAAGTTTATTTAGCCTCGCTTTATGGCTCACTCCGAATTCACTTAAGCCCGAATCGCTGCAGGAATCGCCGCGTTGTCGTCCCATGCGATTCGGAATTTTGGAACCGCTCCAAGCGACCTTTGAATAGTTTTCGAAAGCGGCGAGGAGCAGGAGAAAGGAGAAACAGAGAAAAAGGATGAAAAAGATCAAAGAAGGACAGAAAGAGAGAAAAAATCATCGTGAATCGGAAATTCCTCTCCGTCGCGTGGAAAAAAAAAATTTATGATAACGATAAACTTTCGTTGATTATTCGGGCGAATAAATTCGAGAAAAGATTACAAAATATATACTGTAGAATATACTATTATAAATTATCATAAATTAAGAAATTACGTGACATTGTTAATTATTATCACAAAGAGAATTTAAGTGTAAAATAAAATTATTATCGCGACTTATTATATGTTATTAATACAAAGAAATCATTAGTATGATCAAACATGGTTGTCACGTTTTCAGATGCATTGAACCTTGTTTATCCCGTTTTGTTCGACTCTGTCTTATTCTCGTTTCGCTATTCTGGATATTCCGTCCCTGCTCTCGTGGCAATTCTTTCGACGCCGGAGGTCCCGAATGCAAAGCACAATAGCGACTGGCATTCGAAGCTGTCTTTACGCTTATTCGGAGCATCCTCACGGGCAAGAGCTTATTTTCTGTTGGGAGAATAAACGAGTAGCGACTACGATTAATCTGCATTCGCGACGGCGCGCACCAATTCACGCGAATGTTCCTTTGTATTTAGCCTTAGCTAAAAACACATTTTCGGAATTGCATCTTATTTTATCAGATATATTAGAGATAGTATTTTTCTTTCTCCCCTTTCATATAAAATTGATTGTCGAATCTGTCAACGTATGTACAATAAGCTATATAGGCGTGTAACGTATAATAAAAATTAATTAACGTGACGTTAAGAGAGCACAATGTTCGATTCTCGGAATTCAGAGAGTTTGCCAAATATTTCTGCTATCGTGTACAGGTCTCACGAGTCTCTCTCACGAAGGTTCGTAGTTCGCGACCCGCATATGTCCCACCGAGGTATGCGCCTCGCGTGTCTGGCGCATCTGTTGCACACGCGACGCAGCGACTCGCGATACACGCGTTCGATGTTACGCGTTACAGGATGATCCATTCTAACAATACATACTAACTGATGACTCACAATCTAACCTCTTCAAGTAATTATTAGAAAAACGACTCCGTCATCTCAAGCGTAAAATTGACGTATGCGACGTATGAGGCTGTGTAAGTCACGGGGACCGATATTTTCGATGTATTATGTCAATAATATAGATAAAACTCTTGGAAATTTTTTCCGATAAGTAAGGCGTTAAAAGCGTTATGATAAAGAGGAAAATGTATTTTAATTGAAAATTGATCTTTGGATAAAAAAAAAAATAATTTTGTTCGAATGTGAGTGACGCATACACGAGTTCGCGAAACGAGCAGCTGGCGGATACGAGAAAGCGTTTACAGTGGCAATTTGCAATTACTATCTAGGTATCGTTTGACCACACACGTACGAGCCCTCAATATTGAACTACAACTAAGCTTTAGGGGTTTATAGTTTCGGCGCGGTCCAGTTCAGGGATCATGCGCATCCCGGAGACCTCTTTGGACCTCGATCGAGGAAGTGCGCGCGAGGAGGTGCATCATGCAAGTCGTGGAACGGGAGTTTGGGTTACGGGTCACAGTGGGTCGTGTCGTGGTAATTAAGAGGTATCGTGGCCGGCTATATAGTCGAAACGCTGATATAATACGCGGAATGGAGAGGGGATGATACGTTATCTGCGCGTGTAATGTGAAGCGCGCGGATTGTAAATACGCTCTTAGATTTCACAAGGAAGTATATCCTGTGATGTTAGTCTGTGAATCTTGTTTATGCGCCAGAATGGTCAACGGTTTATTGACGTCCGTAAGACAGCTTAGCAAATATTTGCTCGGATCCCAAGACGAGATTGCACTGGATGATTCGCGTAATAGCGAATACACTTACATGTTTTACAACTATATTAAAAGTATCGAGAGAAAGTATCGAGAAAATATAGAAGAGCTTCTTATTCTGTACACTTTCCAAAATTTTAAAATTTTCGACTTTAAGCTTTGTAAGATAAATCCATGTGAAAAATGAGCACGAAATGTTTATTACGAATTTTCGATCTATAATTATAGCAGTTCGATCATAGTGTGATAGTAAAGAAAAAAAAAAGAAATGCGTCTTTTCTTTTTTAGATTATACAATGCAATTAATGCATTAATAGGACACCTAAGAATCGATGACCCGTGAAGTGAACGTTTGTGCTCACTTTCACCTGCAGTCGATTGACAGAGAACCAGACGTTTTCAGGTCTTGTAGGAGAAAAACACACTCCGGTTCCGTGATCGCTTCTGCCTTCGCCGTTTATACAAAGTAGAACGCAAATGTGCAATCGTATTTAAACGTACTTACAAAAAAATTGATAAAATATCAAAGATTACGAGAAGATTAATATAAATTTAAATTGTAAAATTGTCTCTGTCTTAATATTATAATTGTTATTTTATACAACAAATGAAAAAGAACAGAATGTTTTATTTTACCGCACAACGCGATTATCGCGCGCGAAAATATATCAACATGCGACAATAAATGTACAGTTATCGGCGTGGTGTAAAATCTTTCTATATTGCACGCGGCATGTATACGAGCGCATTGTCTCGTCCATCATCTCGCGCAATCGAATAAACTATCGACGGGAAAATAATTTAACGCCAATACTGCCTATGTGAGTCGTTATCGCGCGATACTCCCTCGCGTGGCATTTCACCCGATAGTTAGTGGGTTGCTCGGCGCGTGAATATCTCTCTCTTTCTCGCGATGCGTGTATTTGGATATTTTTAGAGTGTGGGTGAATCACTGTTTTGGCCGAGGTAGCCAAGCTCACACAAGCCCCGATTCCTAGCTCCGACAGTTAAATCACCGATTTCAGAAATAACGACCGCGCGAAATTAATAAAGCCCCTCGATGCCACACTCTCCCTGGTCGTTTCCCTTCTTCGCGGCAGTTGTTTAGCTGGTCACAAGTAACCTTTGTTATTATTATTGCCTGCTTTTTATCTCTCGCACGACTAAATGTTGCATATCACTAATCAAAACCGTCGTGTCCCGTTTCTTCCGATGAGATCTTCATTGTCTACGCTTCCTATACATACTATTCATCGTACGAAATTCGTCCATGTCTACACGCGGATAGTCTCGTCCGGTGACGTTATGACTCGAATTTCTATTCACAATATGAGATCGTTATCTTCCTAGCCATCAACGCGTTCCGTTTCTGAAATAGTTATAACGCGAGCAGGAAGTAAGGAAACTAACAATAACGAAATTAACTTTTTTTTTTTCTCCTGCCTTTACGATCAATCACTAACTGTCCTCATATAGAACACGATATAACAATATTACCTTTACGTGAAATCTTGATAATAGCAAGCATTTCAATTCCACGCAGTGTTTTATTACGCATAGTTTATCGAAGAATCATCGAAAAGGAACGGCGAAGGAGCGCACGCACGCTCCTGCATCTACGTGTCATTCATTATACATTTTAATAAGGCAAGGAGGCAAATATATATATACACGATATGCACCTGCGCTTGCTTATAGTTAGCGTGCAACCGACCACGTTGCTTACTAGCAGCTCGTAAAACGGGCGAACCTCGGTCTGATTCGTAAGTCTAGACCAAGCCTGGACTAGACCAACGAGACGGCGCATCTCCGAAATAAGCCCCTGTTCTATTCTATTTCGAGGTCGACACGCTGCGCGATACAGCGTCGGTATAACACGCTAATGATTCCTTCGTCAATCTTCCTCTCTCTCTCTTTTTTTTCTGTCTCGATTTTGTCCTGTTTTTTTGTGCCACAGTGTGTCATTGCGTTCTCTTTTATAGGCGTTAAAATTTAAAGTCTCGTTGGATTTTTTGTCACGCTTGATTCGTATTCGATTAGACGAATTTTAAAGAAATTTGATATAATGGCTCATAGAGTTCTCATTTCTTGCGAGAAATATATGTATATGCCATATCGATCATTTTTGAGAATTTAATATTTTAGACGATCTGCGTCCAAAGAAATATTAAAGATTATAAAAGAAATATTAAAGTCTTTAATAATAGGTCAAATATATCAAATACAGTATTAAATATATATTGCACATATGAAAGATATAGAAGATAAAGAGATAGGATATAAATTTTAATATTTAAATTAGCACATGTTTAAGGATTAAAAATATTGCCAGGCTAATATAATAAAAATATTATATATATATATATATATATATATATATATATATACATATATATATATATATATATATATATATATATAAAATCATTAATAATAATATCATTAATATTTCATTTCATCAAATATGATTAATAATTAAAGTTAATAAAAAATAAACTGAATGTTTTATTTTATAAGATGATTTGAATATGATGTATTTGAATATATGCCTCTTTTACGATTCACGATTAACACCGATTAATGTACCGATAAATAATATGTAAATAAATAAATCGAATGTTCGTTAAACACAATTAATACGCAGGTTTATAACAGGACCGCGCTCTGTTAATCTTCGCTGTGTTTTAATTTCTTTTTAATTAATATCCAATTACTATAATTAATTTTTAACGAGTGACGATAATCCGCGCTAATGATATTGCACGTCGTAAATCCAAAATACATTGCATTGCGGTCAAGCCTACAAGCAACATAAAACATTCATCCGTAATTTACAGTTTACATTCGCAATACGCACATGCAATATATTGCATTTTGAGTTTAACAATTTCGATAGAATATTTCCGTCGTTGCATTTCAACGAGATTCAAATATCTGGAAGGGTGGGTGTTTCTGTAAAATTAATTAATCGCGTAAAAGAAGTATAATTAAAAAATAAGTTTATTTTCCTATCGATGATATAATCGTAAGCATAGATTGTACGACTTTACGTATCCAGTATTCTATTTCAAATGCACCAAAGTGTGTGCTTAATCTTTATCTTTATTTTCATTATACAATTTCGTATTTTGATTTGCCGAGTTCTACAACGATGTGTCTCTAGAAATGGAAAAGAGGGAAGACTCTAGAGAAACTCTTTCGTCCTTTGACATCTCTGGCTCGTGCAACTTTGCTTTCCTCTCTCTTTCTCTCATTCACTCGCGCCGCGCATCTCTTTTCATCTCCTCACGCTCGCTCTCGTTGCGGTCTCTCCTTCCCGTTCACGTCCGCGTGACTCACGTCGTGGCGTACAACGCACCTCGATAAGTGTTGCCGCCTCTCGGGGATTTCGAGAACCTCGTCGGAGATTCTCCCCTACCGCGAAACGTGTCCGAGGTGGGGATGCCACGTCGTGGCAGTGGGGAACCACCACAGGGGGAGGATGGTGAGGACTAGCTACGGCAAAACTTTTGTCCATTCACGGTCGGCACGCTCCTAATTGGGAGTACGCTCCGAGGTCTCGTTCCACGCGCACGGATGCTGCGTGAACGTGCTGCGGACCGAACCGGAACTGATACTTAGATAGGAATTGTATTTCTTTTTTTTTTTTCTTTTTCCTTCACGCTCGCGATCGACACTCGACCGAGCGCGGATCTCTCATTTATCGAATCTACGTTATTAGCGGTGTGTCGTTAGTCGCTCCAATCGAAATTATTTTTCTCGGAAAATTATATTTTCTCCCACAGAAATATCATCAAGTCGCGTGCGCGCGCGTGTATAAAAATAAATTTTATAGAGATATAAAGGTTAATAAAAATTAAATTTATTAAGCGTCAAATGCAAACTCGTACATGCGAAAACTTGTTCTGCGCAAAAACGTCCTCTCGCTGTAGTACTCCACGTCAAATATACTATTTGTCAGCATTCATGCATGCTTATCTAAAAGGAAGTTATATTCGCTAACATACACATTCACGTATGTCAATGCAATTTCCGTTCGGTGAACAGAAAGTTTGATCACTAGAACTCTCTGAATGTAGTATTGTTTTTTTTTTTTTTTTTTTTTTTTTTTCAATCACGGTCTTGAGAGTTGCTATTTCGTTTCGAAATTGCAGACATTGTTGCAACGATTTTTCACAGATTTTTTTATAGAGGCAGGATGAATTTTGTGTGCAACGACCTAATTTTGCGAAATACTACTAGCTCGACTGTAATACAAAAATCATTATTTGCCATATATTAATTCTAAGTTTGCACGATGTGAGACTTTGCTACTAATTTATTGACGCTGTGCTAGTATAAGTATTCGTATTTGAAATCGATAAAAACAAAAAAAAAAAAACGTCAACTCAAATCAAATCAAAATAATCCACAGAAAATTAAATTTTTATGGACAGGTTTTTTATGTTCTCGAATGATAAGCAACGAAACATTAGCGTCGAAAGTCAATACGATCATGTCGAGAAACGTACCATGCTAACGAGCTGAGACTCACTCGATTGTCGTCGATAGTGCGCGAGTCAGAAAATTGCGCTGCAATCTTCTGCACGTTGCCAGACGGAGCAATGTACTTTATTCCATGGGCGCGTTTTGTCATCTGGATACTTTATAGAATTAATTTATACAATATAGTAAACTACTCCGACTTGTCAAGAACAGCCTAACACGCGAATAATGCGTAATATCTAAAATATTAATTTTTTTTTTCTATTATAATCATATTTTTGCTTCTTGTTACTAGTCATGGCTTCTTCTAATTTATAATGCCCTAAAGTGGTAACTGCTTTGAAACTTTGTTTAGTTTAGAAACCGCGCCGAATTAAAAGTACGAATTCACATTGTTCAGCTACCACATCGCAGTGAGAGGAGTTAATTTGCTTTCATAGTTTACACTTCGCTCGGGTACATTTTGATACGTTATACTTATTCACAGACAAAGTACACCTTGCGGTATGAATAATGTTAGAGTAATTCTAATAAGCTAAAAAAAATCTTAAACATTTACTTAATGCATAAAAAATATTACTTCCAATTCAAATTTACGATTTCGAAACACATACCTTAAAAGGCGTGTGTGTATCTCGATTATATTTTCTTCTATAATAAGAAAATATAAAATTGCAATATTTTAACGATGTTGCTTATATTTAAAACATGAACGGAGATTCTACCTAAAGAAACTTCCGTTTTCCCAGGGTTAGACAGAGGCTTGCCTACGTCATTAACTCGTAGCCTAATCAATAGACATAATTATGAAACTATGCGCCATTAATAGTCCCGTGCCGCGCGGGTCATAATCTCGTGGTGAAGGACGGTGCGGCACTAGTTCGCGCGTTATTAAGCGGGTGTATTTTATAGGAAACCGGTAGTTGGGTAATAACGAGCGAGGGTTGCCAATAACGTTCGATTATGATCCCTTAACATTATTATATGCTAAAAGAGAATAACTGATAAAATGAACTGCGTTGCGCCTTCTAAACAATATTAAGCCAATCAGAATGTTAGAACTTTTTAAGATTTATATCTATCAATTTTAATAACAATTCATTAACTATATTTTAGGACATTATTTTTCTAAGTACATAATTATATACAAATATATAAGCAAAATATAAAAAAAAAATACGATAACAAAAGAAACATAGACATGCGTTTGTATTTTTTACAAGAAATCTAAAAATTAATGCTTTACTTCCTATGCAAATGATACGCAGGAAACATTGAATTTCTTTCCTGAAATAAATCCGATAAATAAAACGATAAACAATAAATTATCGAAATATGCGATAAAATATCGAACTTATTGCGGAACTCGTCGTTCATTCACATCTCTCTGATTCCTCCCCCTTTTTTTTTTCGTCCCGCTAGACTTTCCGCTAATCAAAGGATACGACAAAACAAACGTTTGCATTTCCTGCGTCCAGTCATTAACATCGGCACGTTTTGGTGGGGCTTTATCGTTTATCAGCGTGCGACAACCAACCTCCTTCTATGTCGGCCAATTTGCCACAAGTCGGCCGCGCCATCCCCAAATCGCTAAACTATCCTCCAAACACCAAGTACCGCACTAGGGAAACTTCGACGTTAGCCACCCTCACACCTTCGACCTTTGACCCTAGAATCGGCCAAGTGGCCGAGAATCTGACCAACGAGCAATTACGTGCCGAGGTGCCGAAAGATTTTGCGGTGGAAGATTTACCACCAACGGACAGCTAGAAATTATTTACGGAGCTAACTGACGAGCAATTCTATTTTCGAGATACCCAAGACTCGCCGCTCGATAGTGACGTTTGACAAAACGCTTCAAACGTACAAATTATCTTAATGAGCGAGCGACTTATAAATCATAGCGAGCGGCATAGTGACAGCCGTACATTCGTCACAACTATGGGCACGTTAAATCCTTTTTAATTTCTTCCGATTTTGCCTTCGCGGAATGGCAGATCGTTGGTTTTTTTCTTTTTTTTTTTTACTAATAATCAACGATACAAATAGTTCCAATGGTAGCACTTACAGCAAACGACCAGTCCGATCTTAATGGATATCAGTTGCGCGCGTTATTTATCAATATTGACGGAGAGAAACGCGATGATTTAATTTTTTCTTATTAACTGTCCTTGATGTACGTACCGATTCGTCAACCAGTTATCGAAACAGACGATTTCATATGATACTCGCGAGATACACTATCAAACAGCACGTTATAATTAAACCGTTTCGACATTTCGCTTGTCAATTATATCCGTATGCTTTCTCTAAGAATCGCACTGTCAGTTATATGACAGATGAAACGTTTTTATTTATCGACAAGTAAATTTTGCGAAAATACAACGTAGAAATTCAGTTTCTAGTAAAATCAGATATATAATGACTAATAAAACACGAGTATATACAATTTTGAAACAGATGCGAGAAACAAAAGATTATAAATATATTGATAATTTTAGAAACACACTTGACTTTATTTGTCTTTAAATTTAATTTAGTAAATAAAATATTGATATATCACATTAATGTGCCGAATGTATATTGAAATATAATTTTCAAATTTGACAATTTAAAACTTTCAATTTCTTTAGGTGATATATTTTCGTTTGTGTGATCCGAAATAATATTTATAATCTTTCACACACCACTTTCTTTCACGCCGTATCCTTTCGCTGTCGGAATATTTTTGTGACTTCTAAGAATATTCGTGGGACTTTTTTTAAACACATAAAATGAAATTTACTCATTTAGCAGATAATTATATCTAAAAGTAGCAAATATAATGATATGTCATACGTAGACGAAGTTAATCATAATTAGCAGTTATATAATAGATATATTGAATCAATTATTATTAATAAGAAATATGACAATATTAAGCATTCTGTGTGTCAGAGTTTCTCTTATATTCTCTCTTATATTTAATATCTCAATAATTTTATAGATATATTCATGTATTGTATATATATAATTCTCAGACGTTCTTCATATAATTTCAAGATTGCAAATGTCAAGATTGCAACGCTATCAGTAACTAACGATTCCAAAATATCGCAGCGATATTTATTAACGCGGTATCAGTGCGCGTTTAAATTGAAAACGCGTAAGGCTTTGCAGGCAAATGTGTGTATTTTTCTTTCGAATTACGTAGAGCTGCCTGTCCCATCGCGTAAATACTGGCGGCGTATCGAATGACTGTGTTACCCGCATCGAGTAGATTTTCTGATTTAAACGTTCCTACTAGCAGCGAACGCGTGACACGGTCGAACCCTCCGGCAACCCTCCGGGATTATCTCACCCCACGCCAACGTCGAACGGCCCATTTCCGGATATACGCAGAGCAAACGCACACTCGTACGAGGCTCTTTCTCTCTCTCTCTCTCTCGAAACACAAAATACACCCAATCATGATCACTTCGCCTCTCGCGTGACCGAAAATACTCGTTCTATCCGCACTAATTTTCGTCACTAAAGCAACGTGCACGCAGTCACAACGATCGCGATCACTCTCTTATATGTGTCATGTAAAAAGATTTTCTTGCCATTTTCTCCATATTCGCACCTATGGTCACCGAATTTTTCGTCGGTAAAATTCAGCCGAAGATCGCGAAGATCGCAATATCACTTTGAGTTTCGTATGACGAGCAACGCGGGAGGGATTAATTAATCCTACATTCGCACTTACTCGATGGCACCAAACTCCCCGCGGAAATTATATCATACGTACGTGAAATATATATAATCGTCGTACACACTTACCTGTTGCCAGAAGTGGGCGAGCGTGAACAAGGGCTCCTTCTTGTAGAGCCATTCCATGGTCGTTATATTCCGCGAGTTGGCCTCCGCGGAGGCCTGCATGCTGGCCAATGCCGCCGAGTTTAGACCCGCTAGTAAGGGCTGCTGGAGGGCCGCAGTCACGACGGAGGTATTGCTACCGGCTACCAGATTGGCGTGGTACACGGTCGCGGTCGGCGCATCCTCCGAACCACCAGTAGCCAGTAGTTGGGCCCCGATCGGCGCTGAAGGCCCCTGGAGCCCCAGTGACGAAGCCACTTTGACGGCTTCGAGCTTCTCCGGCGGGCGCGAAACTGCTCTTCCTCGTTTGCCGCCTTCGTCTTCGCCGCCGCCGCCGCCGCCGCCGCCGCCGCCGCCGCCGCCGCCGCCGCCGCCTCCGGAATTGCCGGTCGCGCTCGGGGAACACGTTTTAGGCGGCGGTTCCGTCGGTACCGTCTTCTCTCACTGGCAGTTGACGGCGTAGCGCGAAGCGTGTCACGCGTCCACTTAGCGGTTTACACTTTCGTGTTATTGCCTGGCGATCAGCATCGCCGGACTGACACTCATTCGTTGCGGCATGCATTCGTTCTCGATGAGTTTGACCCTTTACGAAAACTCTCGACGGCCTCGTACGATTTTACAAGCGTTTGATAATTGTCACTCACACAGATTATGTATATCCTATCTATCGATTTAGTCTAAGTGGAATTTCTTCGATCGATTTTTCTATCTATCGATCTGTGGTCCGAGCCGATCATCATCTGGACTAACATGTAGCGCGTCGCGATTCGTCCACGTAACGTTGAGAATCAAACAACTAGAACACAACGACACTAGGAATTTCTGACGGCGGTTTCACGTTTGTCGAAAACGTGCTCGGTACCACGGCATTATCACCACTATCGCGCCAAGTGTCTCGATCTTCCTCGATCGACGGATCGTGATGATCCGTATCATTCGTCACCGTGTCATTACTTAGTCACCACTTAGAGGGTCGCGGTGTTCCTGGACCGGGGCTATCCGCGAATTGGTTTACGATTGCGGAGAGTCTCTCACAGACAGTGATTCGTCGATATTAATGCTGAGCTCTCCTCGTCATCGTCCATGTAGCGATAACGCGAGCAGGTCTTAACGCGTTGCCGCATCACACGGCACGCATCACGGAACGGATCAAATGTTTACTCACTCGCGCCGACGAGGCTCCAGTCCGCGACACTCGCGCACAATCGACAACACCAAAAAAAAAAAAAAAAAAAAAAAAACAATCACGATACGGAGTCTCCTCCAGTCACGAGGAATATCACTTGGAGATTCGGAACACTTTGGTGACATTCGAAGCAACACTCGATTCGTACGCCACGCGATTCCGAAATCTGTTTTCCTCGTAATCCGTTCTGCGGCAGAGTCTCTTGAACTTCATCGATATCGATCTGATAGCGAGCTCGTCCGACGACGTCACGTCCGATATTTCCTCGAAAGGCCAGATGATAAGAGACGGCTGCGTTTTTTTTTTTTTTTTTTTTTTTTTCGTATCCTCCCTTTCTTTCTTTTCCTCTTTCCTCGTTTCGTGGTTCCACTGGCGCACCCGAACCGTTGCGAACCCTTTCGTTCGCTCTCGTCCGGATGACCTCAAGAAGAGAGAACGAGACCCGTCCTAGCAGGCTCCTAACCTGAAACTAAGAGCTACCGGACGACCGATGCAATGCCTGGAGGAGGCGCGGAACAAATAGTGGGGAACAGGCGGAGTCTGTGGCACATAGTGAGGGTAGACCAACCCCCCACGCGACCAATCTCGGACTCTGCGAGCAACCCTACCATGCTCACGCGCCGTCTGATCTCGGTAAGGATACCGTGCGAGTAGGGATAAGCCGCGGGAAGGAGAGGGAAGCCGCGGAAAGAAACGGAGGCTGGCTAGATGGTCCCTACCAGAGCAGATCTCATATTTTCAACTCCCCGACCGCCCTTTCCAACCCCTGCCGATCGCTAGTTCCCTTCTTCGTTCCTTCCTCTTTTTCTTCTGATTTCCCGTCCTTTCCATCCGATCTATCCCCCTTTCGTTCCATCTATCGGTCTGTTCTATTTTTTTTTTATTTTTTATCTCTCCCCTCCCCCTCTATCTCTCTCTATCTCTTTTTTTCCTCCTTACTCTCAAGTCCACCAAAATTCTTCATCTTGACAATGTAAATATATATGTATATTATTTGTTAAAAAAAAATATCCAGATTACACAAGCGTGTTACGATCTCTCGTCAGATGCCAATAATGTTTCTATTAGGTAATGATTCGACTGAATAAAGTTGAAAATCATTCATGTCAACAATAATCGGAGCTGTCTAAAGATAAATCGGACGCTCGATTACGAAATAAACCTAATTAAATTTTATCAAGTCCGATAGAGATAGATATTTTTTCTTGGAGCTTTTCTTAATTGTGACTGAAGAAGAGCACTAGACGATGAAGGAAAAGAAAAGACGGTTGGAGCATTGTAGAAACAGTAAAGTTAAATAAACAGCTGTAAATGACAGTTGTCCATAAAAACTCCTAAATGGTTACAAGTAATAAAGAATATTTTTAATTAGAATTTTAATTAATTATTTATTTAATTAATCGAAACTTAATTAGTTCTTTTAGCAAGATTTTTTTTATTAAATTTGACGACACTTTTTAAAAAATAAAAATTATAGAAAAAATCTATTAGAGAAGTAAAGTTGTTTAAACTGTCATTTACGCATAAATAAAAATTACAAGCTGTCTAAAGTCTCCTTCCCCGCGGTATATCCACCCAGTTTTTTTTTTTTTTTATAATATCTAATTACTTGAAAATTACTTCAAAAAAAGCCGGACAAGTTTTCTTTCTAATTCATGAACTGAATCTAGTTGAAGTTAAAATCCAAGAGCTTTATCAATATAGATATTATATTTAAATCGATCATTTATTTATTATAATCTTATTAAGAATTTATTTAAAACCTCACTGCTTTAATAGTTCAGTCCATGAGATAGGCGAGAGATTTCTTAATAAATCCTTTACTTTAATTTGAAACGTCTATTTAAATTGTACGTGCGCGCTATATATCCTAACTTTATACTTTTCAACTGCAAACTTTATATCAAAAGACAAAAGATTTTTTCATGAAAAATGTATTTGCGAACTCTGACGATTGTAGCTGTTTCGCGAGAAAGGAGAAGAGAAGCAGTATTGAACAGTTCATACGAGAATTGTTTTTGTCGCGGTGTTTGACTTATGCGTCGTAAATAAAAAAATAGGCTAAGGGCACACGCGTGCAGATAATAGCCCAGTGAAGGGGTTAGCCGGTACAACTCGCCTTTTACCCGCGGTAAACCCACTTCACACCAGTTAACTTAGCTGGTATCGAACTCGGCGCACGTACGAGCACACGTAACGTACATTTTCATACTGATTGTCTACCGTACTGACTTTCGACTCTGCGTGAGAGATTAATTGTCGCAGTTTAACGAAATAAATTCATTTCCGGTGTAATGAATCGAGATTTTGTGGATGCTACAAAGAAAGTCTTACGATATCTTACATTTGCATAGATGACACACACATGTGCAAAACTTTTTTATGAAATTCTAAACACATCGAAATTAAGAAAAGTGTCAAGTGTAATTAACGCGCGTAATTTGCTCAGGTTAAAATTATAAGAAGAAATAATGCGTCTTGAAAAAATATTGTTATGTTGCTGTCAATTTAGATAGATTGTTGGTTTGGAGCACGATATTCATGCAAGTATAAATTATTTTTGTTATTTCTAGATTTTATTGCAATGCAAATTACGATCACAAGTTGCAATTCCTTCATTAGTAACCGAGTATAACCAATATCATTAATAATCAATATCGTTAATATTAATTTCTCGAAACTAATTTTTATGATACATTATTAGCAGCTGGCAAATTAGCGCGACATTAGCATAAATTAATGCAGAAAGTTAAGAATATTTAATTGAATGTGATATCAAGTATATCTGCAATCCATTCAACACACATTTCGGCACGCCGTCATTAGAATACTGACTGGATACTTGTTGCTCGATTAACAGAACGTAAAGTTGCAGCGTGACGATCGATTTTGTATGGTTAAGTATTCTGCGCTAATTCACAGCACCATCAACAGTTTGGGATTGGTTTCTATGGCTGTTGGTTTAGGGAATTTCAGCTAGTTGTTATTAATGTGACAGTGTCTGTTTTCGTATTATGCAACAGATACCATTCGTCTCGAACGTATTCTCGAACGATGCAAGCGAGATAAGCGATAATCGAAAATCGTTGCGACACGATAAGGAGAGGATGTCGTCTATAATTACTAATGAGGAGAAATCTATGTATCTTTATCGTACTTCATCGAACAATATTAAAAGAGACATAAGGGTTATCAAGTTATTATCTTTGGCAAAACGATCCTTTAATCACCAATAGTAAGATATTAATATGTCTTTATATTCTCGAACAAAAAATTGCTTCGAAATCACTTTTAGAATCCAAACGCATTTTACAACAGCGACGATGAGAATAATT
Organism: Lasius fuliginosus; assembly: GCA_949152495.1. Taxonomy (NCBI): domain Eukaryota; kingdom Metazoa; phylum Arthropoda; class Insecta; order Hymenoptera; family Formicidae; genus Lasius; species Lasius fuliginosus. The sequence continues at coordinate 4,912,086 of OX424453.1, read as the reverse complement.
AGTGCAAAGTATCAATTGCACGCACATACTTCTCACATGAAACGCGCAGAAATTTCATAAACTTCTAATTTTCGAGAGATCGGTGTGATGATGTGCGATTATGTCAGTTTGCGCACTCGCCAGACTAACACGCGAAATTTATCAGGCACGACTCCATTACGAAAATACTACACGACTGCCATACTTGTCAGCGCGTACTTTACGATCACCCGGTATAGTTTGCGAGGATTAGTTTGTCAACGCCGGCCGGTGTGCGCGACATGCGTGTGTATCTCTGTAGGCATGCATATGTATCGGGGGCCAGGTTAGCAATTCTCTCGTCTTACCATCTTCGATGTTTAGAAATATCGCGCTGTTCACACTTGGATTCATTGTTGGCAGAGCCGATGATTCGAACAAAGGTTAAATTTTGCAATGTTCGTTCCGCCAACGAGAGTGTGAATTTAAGTTTTAAATAGAATAAAGATACCCTGAATATTGAATTAAAAAGATCTCGTAAAAAGTAACTTTTTGGAGCGAGAAATTGAGAGTTTTGATGTTGCATCACGTATGTATATCAAGATTTCTGCGGAATTATATAGCTTCTGTATTATTGCAATAATATTTATGACGTAATTGTGTGTGTTTTGTGTAGCAATTCTTGTACATTTAAAATTTGGAAGAAAAACAGAATATAATTTTTGCAAGTCTGAGGTTTCCAATTAAGAAGAAAAAAAATAACAATGAAAAATTATATATATACATATATAAATTTTCTTACATTTATAAGCAATTTTTTTTATCGATATGAATAGTTTTACTTTCTCTTAAAAAAGTATTTTGCTAAATTAATAGATGCAAAAACTGTATATTATAAAAATTTGAACATTTTAAATAATGTGACAGCGAGTTCTAAAAAAGTATGATATATAGAGATGTCTTTTAATAAAATAATTTTTTATCCGATTATAATATTGAAAAGATATGAACATTAAGTTTGCCAGATAATTAGAATTACAATCAAGATAGTTATTTTCGATCGAAAACGAGCAGATAAATTTGACTGACACTTCATTGCTGAGCATTAAATGAAGTAACATGAACTCTCAGTGACACATTTTGAACAGACTATCGTTTTAAGTCCGTTATTCGATAAGTTCTTTAAAATAGCCTTTGTATCGGAGAAATATATTACGTTATTGCAATAATTAATATTAAAACGAAATATCTCGCAGTCAGATATGTCAAATATTCGTCAGAAAATACTAAATTTAAATAAAAATGTTTTTTTGTGGATTATGTCGACTTTCTATGTGTATAATAATATTGCCAATTAAAAATATAGCGGTGATTTAAAATAGTAAAATATCAAAATATTTTCAAGGAACAATCATAGAGAGTGATGTATAATGAATATTTATTTTTTTTTTTGGCCGATTTTTGTACGCGCGGTATTTCTGCACCTTCTTGAAAAATCATACGTTAAAGAGAAATCGGACGATCGTTTACATTTACGATAAAGATAAAATTACGGCGAAAGTATTCGACCGCGTGTGGACGCTCGGCGATTGGCCAAAAGCACGAAAACACCCTCGCGTTTTGCAATGCCGTTGAGACGATTTTACTGCTCGTATATACACGGTATGGCCGGTCGGTTCTCGTAATAGTACGACAAGTTAATGCGTCGTCTGATATGCGACGTGCTGCCCGGATTTCGATGTACCGTGGAATAACTCACTTGCGACAAATCATTTCGAGTTTAAATTACATATTTCCCAGACGTGTGCCCGTAGCAGCGCGAGTTTATTTCGCATTTACATCGTCCATCGATGAGAACAAAAACCGAATTTCTCGGCCATTTTCCGCGTCGCCGCTGCATCGCTTAAGCGGTTTCTCGATTGTGTTTCGCTTTATGCAAATTACCACTGTCGTCCATCACGAATTTTTACACATGTCGCGCGAAAAATGCGTGTCCGCCAAGAGTGGATGTTTTTAATTCGTTGTCTTTCTTCAAAGATATATTAAGTACCGAATATTCAAACATATGCGAGAAATCAACTATTAAACTAATTCCGATGATTTCTATAACAGAACATATGTAAGTAAAATTGTCTTGTCTGGAAAATTGATTCATGCTAAGATATTAAGATAAGAAAAAATCGATGATAAAACAAATTGCTCAAGTCGTTGACAAAGTATATAAGTCAATAATACAAAATTTTCCTCATATGAAAGAAAGAGAGAAAGAGAGAGAAGGAAAGTTGATATCGTAAGATCGGAGATACCCATTGAGGTGACTTGAACGAAAGCTCTAAGAATTTGAAACGCTCGTTTAATCGGAGGGATTTCTTTACCTTGTCACGGGAACGTCTACGACATCGCGCACGAACGAAACGGCCCGAACAAAAAGTCGCCGACTGCCGGCTGTCGAAAACGGAACCGCGAGAGACGTCGTGCGTCACGGTCGTCTTGGAATTTCGCTGCTCGCAGCAGAGAGACTCACTTTCTTCCAACGGTCACACGCTACTCAATATACCAGTCGACGATAAAGTCCCTTCCGCCGCCCTGTCCCCGCCATTGGTCTTCGAGGGGCAACGCGATTCTCTTCGAGGACTCCCCGGCGATTGTAACAATATCTTTTGCGCGGAGGCACACGAAGGATGCGCGACGAACGAACGAGAGAATCGTAAGTTCAAGAGCCGCGCTCAGGGACGTCGTCGCGCGACACGCTCGCGGTAGGAACGACATGAGACTTAACCGTCTGTATGACAGTAAGCAAAATCTTTTTTATACCGGATAAGAGCGGAGGGGGGAGGGGGGAGGGGAGAGCGAAGATACGTACGGAAGAATGAACTCGATCCGGGTATACGCGTTGATTATTTTTCGAGACAACGCTCGCGCACGGATATCTCTCGCACGAGAAATTACGTTTCTCAGAAAAACGTGCTGTCATCCGCAGCGACTCGCGACATTCGCGTAAGACGTCGAAGGAGCGCAGCTGACGGCAAAAGAGATCGATCGTAATTAAATAGTCCTTTGTAAAGTGGTCCCACTTTTTTCACGTATAATGTAACGCTGCACCTAAGTTTCTCACGAATTTCTTTGAGACGCGTTTCTTTGCCTAAGCCAGTGATTTTTGGGAAAATCTCTCACACTAATGATGATCTCTCGTCAACGATCGCGAGAGTTTCGTGAACACACTTGACGCCAGTTTCTGCGCGTTGAAACGCAAATGAAGTTTACGATCTCGCACTCGAGACGTTAAGGTTTACGTGTTTGCCGATCTGAAACTCGCGCGAATTATAATAGTCAGCTAAGTGCTATCAACCGGGTCTCGAGTTCTCCGACAGAGAGCCACTCGAATCGCGTTTCTCACTCTCCTTCCCGAGCCGTAAGGCAAGTTGGTTGACCGCTTGAGATAAAGGTACGTAATGCGCGTGATAATGGTACGAGACGATCAGGAATCCGTCTGATGGTCACGTTCATGCTGGTCCCGTTTCGACTTTCAGATAATTCTAAAGAATGCCTGCATATGTGTGACGTATTCGCGGAGACGCGACACGAGAAAGAAAATCCCACGAAAATAGCAAATGAAAAATTTTTATCGTACTATCTCTCGAACAATTTGATCGCTCGAGAAATTATTTTTGTTTTTTAAGATATTACTGTTGCACGCGTAACTTTTCATACATTGCTTTATAAAATCTGCTTATAACATTCTAAAGATAATATCACGAGAGAAAATATTTTTAAAGGAATTAATTATTAAATTTTTATATATCTCTCTCCCTCTCTCCCTCTTTTATCTTATTCAAAGATAACAGACAAATATATAAAATATTTGTAATAAAATTGTTAAAACTAAATGCAGAAATAATATCGAAGTATTTATAAATAATTTTAATTATGGTAAAGTCACAAATACTTTTTGGCTCCGAAATGCATCTCTTATAAAAATATCAAGAAGATATCGTTCTGTCGCGCACGAACAATTTATGTTTCAATATTAAAAGTCTAAAAGAGAAAGTTTCTAGATTTATGACGATTTGACGGTTGCAATTCCGAATTAAGATATTGAAATGAAACAGTCACGCGTTTTTTACTTGCAATTTTATGTCTAACTTCTCCCCTCTTTCATATTTCTTTGTACGAGAATTATTTAAAATGCACGTATCGTGTGACCATAAATACATAAAGCATCTCTATAGAAAAGATTGCTCAAGATTATCTGTGTATAGCCCCTACGTGCCAATCACCCGCGTCAACTTGGATCATCACGAAATCTCTCGAGGGAAAACTTTGTCACAGTTGAAGATCATCACAAGTACACAATCACAATCGCTGGTGACAATCACCTGATGCAACACAGTCTCTCCGCCAGTTACTCTTCGGCGTCGTCTTCTCTTCGGAAACTCTCTCTCTCTCTCGATCTTCGCAGTCGTCCGTGGATTCGGAAAAAAGCGTTAGGAAAAAAAAAAAAAAAAAAAGAAACTCCGCACACGAAGCAGATGAAAAAAATGAACTCGTAGTCAGCAGTCAGGAGAAGCGCCTCCTTTACTCGCGCGAGTGTCCTCGAGTATGCGGAATGGTAGAGGGGGGAAGGGGGGAGGGGGGAGGAGACGGCGAGAGAAGTGCACCTTACACCGTAGCACTTTGCGTGCACTCGCCCGATGATACGGTGCGTGAAGCGTCGTGTCGGCTCTGTTCGATCCACGCACTCTCCACGCGCCTCGTGTGCGTGTGCGATGATCCTACTGGGCCTGTGTTCTGGCCGAGACTAACTCGAGCGCTCGGTGCCTGCAGCCCTCGCAGTCATCCCTCCGGCCACGCACTTTTCCACCCCGGCGAAAGAATTGTCCGCCTCGGTCTCGCGGCGCATTCGCCGCGCGCCATCGGTGTTGCCGGCGCACTCCGTCGAGGAACGTCGTCGACGTCTCGCGGACGGTCGCTCGAGCGTTCGACCGTCGTCGACGTGCCCCGCGGGTGTACGCAGGGTGGACGTTACGGGATACGCGAACGCACCGAGGTCAGACAAGACTTAATCGGCACGGGAGCGGGAGATTGCCTCGGCGCGGGCCGTACGGTGGCGCCGCGCAACGCGAAACGACGGAAACCAGCCTGCTGGAACGCGAGGGTGGTTACCCCCACCAGAGCGTCGGCCACCCCTTCCATCCACGGCCACGAGGACACGGACCGCACAACGCCGACGAGGGACGGTTCACTATATCAGGTATCGGAAATATCGGTGACTTCAACGGGCTGATCGGAAAGAAGGGTTGTGCTACTACGCTCGAAGATGCGCAGTTTAAATTGATAGGGCTCTGATTTTTGCGACGATAGGAGAACGTACGATTGGGGAGGTTGGATTCTAATTACCGATTGAATGTTATTATAATTTTTTTTTTTTTTCTACATCAATTTTTTGCTTCCGTAGAAATTTGATTTATCGCTCTTTTCTTAATTGAATATTATTATTTTTAATATATTATTCTTAAAAGGTTTCATGATTAAGAATCATACTTAAATTTGTAAGAAGATATAAATTGTGGAGGATTCGTTATCTCTCCGTAATTTTTACTTTAATCTTTAAAAAATATTTAAGATTATTAATGAGTTACAGAAGGCTTTAAAACGATTTTAAAAGTGTCTCATAAAATATTTAGTTAATGAAATTATAATGTGCACGTTATCTCAAAATAGAAAGCCTTTATATATATCTCGTGATATTAATCCCAAGTTTGCAACGTATTTTGAAGAGATATACCTGCAATTCGAGTAGACAGGTCGAAAAAAATAAGAAAAGCTGATAGTTTGGCTCTCGGGTCTTCTTTCCGATCGTATCGGGAGTCAAAGCACGGCGACAGGGTGGGAAAAGGGGTGCATGAGCATGCGCTCGGAAGGGGTGATCTTAGGCGCAGGTTCTAAACCCCTCGCTGCCCCCACCGCCGTCGCTTCTGGACGATCACACAGCTCGACGTTTTTCCACCCTTATCTTTACTCGCTTCTCATCCTCACCCGAAAGCCTGTATATGCACTTTCGCAACTCGTACTGTAGCGTCATTCGTCGCGTCAATACGAGATTGGCATACGAGATTAACTTTTCTCATGATTTTTCACAGAAATTCTTTATATTTTAGTAACGGCGGATGTTTGGCCGATGTTTTAACGAACGAATTAAAATTTAATTAGTCACACTTTTTTTATTTTACTTTATTTTATTAATCAATCGTTATGTCTAGGAAATAATTAACTAATCGCTTAACCTTCCTTTTGTGTACCTATAAATAATTTTATAGCCAGTTACATTAAACAATTTTATTTAGACATTGGTATTATAGGATGATCTTATATGATATATAGAGGCAGTAATGTAACATGTGTAACTTAGAGTATACGCGCACTCTTGGAAATAGCTTTCAGAAAAGTGCACTTGAACGAACGTTAGGATCTGAATAGGAGCTTTCATCCTGAGAGCCTTAGCCGACAATGTGCAGCACACTCTTTAAAAATTCCTGCCGGGCATTGTCGCAATCTCCTCTTCGAGAATTGTTTGCACGATCGATCCTAATTAATTACCATTTCGTTTATATATCGTCGAGTGTGTAATTAAAAATATAGAGCAAAAATCTTTAAATTTTTCAAAAATTCGTAATATTCGGTAGTCCTGCCATAATGAGAGAAATTTTTCACGAAATGTTTATTTATTTTACATAAATATAATAAATTATTCTTGCCTTCTAACAAACATATAAAATTTATATTAGATCACGTACGACATTGTAAAAAAGTTACAGTAAATGGAATCATTATGAAGTATAATTTTTGAGGGCCATTTCTAATTTTATATATTACAAAGAGATGGGAAAGTGCGATCCTCGAGAGGAATTAAAACTGCTTCCAAGTTATTCTCGCGCTTAATGCTATTCGAGCGCAATTCTGAAGATCTGATGAAACGAGATCTCGGTTCGTCGCGTTGGCCATGACCATTTGCTGTACGTTACTTCGCTTTGTAAGTACATATAGAAACGTTGCCGCGTATAAAAGACAAACCCTCAAATGACCGGAACGGCATTACTCTGTCTTCCTAGCTCATATACTCATATATACTCATATGCTCATATACTAATTGTACGAAGAATTTTCTGTTAATATACTCTATAGCGCGAAGCGAATGGATCAAACGTGTCATCTACATCGGTGAATTATGCTTGCAATTAACAACAATTTATAACATATAATAATTGCATCAATAAATTATCTTTCTATGACAGCTGTGCATAATGTAGTGATAAATTCGCTGATTTTAAGTAGATTTTTTTTTTTACAATAAAATATAAGAATTCACTTTTTCTTTGTTTGATCTGCAAATTGAGATTACTATATATATACAATTGGTGGTTTATACCTGATATGTCTGTGAGGTAATATACGTCTGCTCTGCAATCTATTGTTCAAGATTGTTCTCCTGAGACGAGGGTTAAGCGTTTACTTTCGATCACATAATGAGTGGCAATGTAGGCCAGGAACGTCCACAGGATCGTATTTCACTGTACGTGGCGACACTCAACACTCGGGTCGAGTCATACAGGGAATAGTCGATTACATGTGATACCATATTTCTCGGAATTTCGCGTGATCGCCGTACAATACGTAATAATAAACGTGAGTGTCGAACCTGCGATAACAAATCCATCAATAGATCGTGCGAATGGAAACGTTCATATAAAAAATAAATCTTGAAAATTATGTAGGTAGTGCAAATAACGCAATTATATTCTTTTATACTTAAGCGATAAATACGATGGACAAAATGATTAAATCTTTATATTATACATACTTACATACACACACACACACACACACACACACACACACAATATCTAATTATATTTAGATAGAGAAAATGTTAGAACGAGAACTTATGCTTATAGTCGAGAGTCTGAAACGCGTTATCTCATTTTGCTGTCGTAAATAAAACGATTGAAACTTACGAAGACATCAAAATTTAAAAATGCTTACGTCGCATGTATCGGTAGTATAAAATTACTGTCTACACACGTGATAAACAATCATACGTACGCAATTGCGTGACAATTTCCTTCAACAATTCGGAGAAATTTCGAAATATATTGGCGATATCGCTTGTCGATATAAGAGCGCGATATTTTTTCCTGTGTACAAAATGTGATGCGCGTTATTATAATTCCTTGAATTACGATCTTGCAAATAATCATATCGATCGATGTTAAATTGGGAAACATATAAATATTTATAATATTTCGTTCGGATTTTAATCGTTCTGCTATATCGAGAATATTAATTGTTAAATACATATTTTCTTTGCATGTATTTATTATTTTAATAGCAACAAAACAATTGAAATAAGTATATTAATCTATAAATTTGTTACACATCAATATTCTAATCACCATCAAAAATCTTAGATTCTGATTCAATGGTGCGTTATTTTAATTAAGATATTCATATTTTATAAGGATAAGATTTTGTTGCCACGCAGCAAATGATAAGCAAAACTAAAGCGGTCGTTCTTGCAGCAACGTAGTTCTCATGCCGCCTGTTCTACTTTATTGTGCAACGCGAACGTTGTAATTTTGCCTAATTACCGCAGTAAGAAGTAATTTGCAATAAACGCTTCTGAGGATTAATTAAGACATTTCTTAAGAGATCGCGTTTAACTTGCATACGTATAATTGTGTGACGGAAATATAATTCATTAGCTCATATAGTCGCGAATCATAACATGCTATCTACGATTGAAAGATCGAAGCTTATGGTTCACTAATATGTATATCACAGTTCGAACTTCGATGAATTTTGCGTTGTTTCGTTATTCATAATAAGACTAAAATTTGCAAGTAATAATAATTAATTTAGCCTATTAATATAACGAGTCAATTATACGACAGTGATACTTACTTTTAGGTGCTTTTGAATAATTTGGGTCACAATCTTATTCGTTCTCGACTCACACTCGAAGATATTCTGACTCAATGCTAAAAATCGATTCGGACTGTCTTGAAATAATTCACAAGGGGGTTCGTAGAGTCGTCTAGCCGGTTCGAGCTACCAACAATGTGCACGACATGGGAAAGAGAGCAGTCACTATTAATAAACATAGGCAGAATTGTTATTCGAAGATTTTATATTAGCATGCGGCGAATCTGGCTCCTGGCCCTTCATTGGCCCAGAAAATATGCAACTAGCAGGAACACTGCGCCCAATCGGCCGACTTATTTGCCGATTGTCATTAAGATTCGTCGTCACGGATCTAATACTGAATTTCATCTCCCTGCATAATTAATAAGATTACTTTGCATATGTGCGTGCTCAGGAGTGAAAGAGAAGGAGAGAAAGCGCTTGAGAATAAAGATCCATTGAAGAAAATTAAATTGTATACGAATACAAAATTTTCAACAAATGTATACCGATTGTCATATATTATGAATTTACTTTCCGATAGGAGTCCTTGTGTTACAAGCGTCGTGAAAAAATATCTCATAGAAACTGTTCACACAATTGCGATTACAGAAATAATTTAAAATTTGTATCGCAAACGGCTAATGGTATATCGTTACAAATATATGTTAGCGCAACTCATTACTTTACAAGTTACCTGACGATTTAAAGTCCCGCTACGAGACGTTTAAACGTAAGAACGCGACTAATATCGTCCCTGAAACGATCACTATCAAACTCGCGTTGTTGCGCAACTAGACGACGAGAGTATCACACGCGACATAAGGACATTCGGTGAATATTGCGCCATTGGTGGGACTCGTCGTTTCGATCGAGTATTATCAAACTGTCGAGTAGAATACGCGCGCGTTCGCGCCGCATCGCGAATGTATATGTATTCCCCAAACAACGAATGTCGGCGGTAAACGATCGCGTTGCGCAACGTGAAATAATTACGACGCAAACGACACGTTTGGATCGACCTGATACGCGTTATACAATCGTTATACAATACTATGCGCCGAGAATACAGAAATGAATGATTCGATCGGAGCGCAGTGCGACGCTACGTCTGCACTCGCGTCTCTCTCTCTCTCTCTCTCTATACATATATATGTATATATCTTTCTCTCTCTCATTGGCGACGCGAAAATGTGCATCGTATGCACATCGGACCGGCGACGTGGACAATTGCATCCCTTCTAGAAGCCATTCGTGATGAAAGTCCAGCACGGCGCGGCGTCCACGGAAGCAAGGGGTAGGTCTGGTGAGGGAGTTACATTCCGGCCGAGATTAATTCGGAGCAAAGAGGAATTTAGCATCTATCTCTCCCGGCGGCCATAGCCGCTCCCCCTCCCTCCCCTCCCTCTCCTTTGCACTCTACTCGCGCGCGCTACCGTTTTCGAGCAATTATTTCAGCAACATTGCAAAACGATCGCGCTGTGCCGCTGCCATCGCCGCGCCGCCGCGTCGCTGCTTCGCTGCACATTGCATGTCCGAGCGCGGGGCCTGGATGATGTATCATCAAAGATTGTTGTTGTAAACGTTGTGAACAACACACCGTTCTATTAATTCATTAATATCAGTATAATAACACACGTATACACATATATTATTTACGGTGTGGTATCATGATAAAAACATAATTTGACGAGTACAAGATTTCTTTTTTTTTTTGCAGTATTCCTACCATAACTTGCAATATTGCCATACATCATTACCGTAAATTTCTTATTTCTCATATCCATATGTCGTACTAATTGTAAGACGTAAACCCGAAACGACAAACAAATGATGCGGATTTATTGCACGGATGATCAATATGTATCTAAATGTTCGCTATCGCGAAAAAATTCCAAACGCTTGTTGTATTTCTCGCCCAAATCGATTTCATACTTACGAGCACCTGGCGATATTTTTTAAGCCGTTCTCAGTCGCGATGACATATATTCAAACAGGACACAGTCGAAAACACCGAGAACGAGACACACATATAGCAAGCTGTTTAATAATCAATGCGCGTGTAGCAATAATTACGAATCGCGCGGAGAGTAGGTATGCAAAGGAGTAAGAGATCGCGAACTGGTTTCAGACAATGAGACATCTCCGGTACGATCGTATTATAAGTATAATACGCCCGGCTCTCTGGCCCTCCGTTCTCGATACGCTCTCGATTATGTCGTAATTTCGATATGCTAAGAGACGACCGGCGAGGACTGCTTGCTCCCTTTTCTCACGTTCGCTAAATTTTCTTTTATCTTATATACGGTCGTATCTTCGATTAGTCAGCTGTCAACCATCCACATTAACATCTCGAGAAGGATATTTATTCAATTACGCTTTACTGTTGAAGACTTTCTGAGTTACTTTATCAATTTAAGTTATCAAAGTTATTTTAACTTTTAATTATACACACAAATTATTAAAAAATCTAAAAGTTTTATTTCGATATATTAAAGTTTAAAATTATTTCTTTATATGAGAGAGACTTTACCTTCAGATTTTACAACATAAAAAATGTAAGAGCATTTAATATAATTGATGCAGAGGAACATCTGCGAGCGCACATTCGGTCGGGAAAACATTAAGAAGCCGGAAACTGCGATCCTGGGAACACTCGAGGCAATCTGTCAATCCTAGCACCGGTCCGATTCAATGAGATATTCGGATTAATGGCTCGGATCCATCGTGTACGTAAGAATCCGCGTCCCATCCCGGAACCCACGGTACAATGGTCCCGATACAATGAGAGGAAATATCCAAGATATGCAAATATCGGGCGCGTTCCCGATCATCTTCGGCGTGCTGGGCGGAAAAGGGTTCGAAAAAGACGGGGCGCACATGTCCCGAGCATTTGCATACCTCCCGATGCACAATTTGCATACGGAGAAATTTGCATCCCGCGTGTATGTACATACTTCGCGATGGAGACGAGCGGTGTCTCCCGACCGGTCGATCGAAAGAAATTCGGGTATCGGTACATCCTCCTCACCCTCGTCTCGTCTTCTCATAGATATGCATATAACTGTCTATTGAAAGGGTACGGATTGAAGGAGGGGGAGGGGGGGGGTCCTGAGAAGGTCCTCGACGCAGAAATAATATATTAAGAGAGTAAAATGGTGCTAATACCTTTGTGCCCGATCTACGGCGAATAATCCCGTTTTTTTTCCCCTTTGTGGAAATCCTAATGTATTTTTATTCCCGTTGTGTGTCCCCTGCGTGTGATAATTTCTGAATTTAAAATTTTCGAGTGGAGACTTAACGCGTGAAACTATCGTATCGTTATAACATTGACGTAGAATAATAAAAGTTGGATATCACATATTTATATGGAATATATATAGAAAAAAATTGTTTCTATATTGACATTTTATACACTTCCCTTAGTCACACACTTTATGCATTGAAAAATTATTCCTATATAAAACCAGTTTTTACAAATGTATTTAACGCGATGTATACGATACATTCTATCGAGAATATCTTAAGATTACAAGAATAGAAATGTATCTTATTTATATACGTTTATTTGTTGATACGCTTCTCAATCGGTATGAAAAATGAAATGGGATCGATCGCGCTGAATGCACCATCTCCGGGGAAGAAAGAGGTTTCTCTCGGAGTGTTTCTACCTGTCACGTTTGTCGCATCCGCGTCTCACGTTTCCAATTCTAGGATACCCCGTAGACGAGGAAGAACATCGGACGCGCTGAATGCGTATCGTTTTCCTTACACGACACACGTAACTTCTTTTTCATCGATACACGTACTTTTCCAAACATACAATGGACAATCGACCATCTCTGTATTACCTGCTTTTCTCGATCTTGATTTCCAGGATTGATCCGGATCAACGGGCAAAAATGTCGATTTCGAAAGTAAAGAAAACATCACTCTGGTTTTTTGTGTTGGACATCGACTCCGACTTAGCGTCGAGATTCCCAACTATATCTAAACGATCACTTTGAGAGTAATCGTATATTTTTTTTATTTTTATACACATAAATGACAAATTTTTATATAATTAGCGGTCTTTCGTTAAATTTAATGTTTTGGAAAATCAGCATTTTACTTATTTACAAGTATAATTTGAAAAGAAATAGTTTTCCTTTTATTTGTAAAGAAAGTATTTTATTGATAAATCGAGTATTGCACGATGCAACGAGAAATCTTGATTAGACATTATTATTGCAAAGATTTCGAAAGCACTACGTACCTTTCCAACTAGATAGAAATGCTTTTCCGCCCAATGAATCACCGCGTGTGTGCTACCTGCGCACAATTTTCCTGGATCTTGATTTCCAGAATTGATCCAGGTCAACGAGCAAAGGTGTCGGCCACAAAACTACCTGAAATACTGTAAGTTTTCTGTTGAAAGCGTCCGGCTTGACTTCGATGTATGTCCGCGAAGACGATGTTAATCTCCTCGACGTTTATGGTCTCTTTCTCCGATATTTTCTAGGGCAATGTTCCATCGTTTACACTTTGTGTTGCACATAGAAATTTTTAATTAAACTATTGATTATAAGCTTATAAGTTAAATTATTTGTTAAACTGTACATTAATCTATAATGGTAGCTATTATTTTTCCTCATATTCAACGCATTTTTTTGTCACGTGAAGTATCGTGTTTAATTGCTCGATTCACATCGCAGCAACCCTATTGCTCGAATGCCCCAAGATACGCGGACATTAACGTGAGGCAATGCTAATCCATGCGTTCATCGATCCACAACCCTTTCTAACGATCGAAAGACAGAGAACAGGCCCGACCTTGGCGTGGCCCCTCCATCTGGCCCAATAAAGAAGGGGTACCCGTGCACACACTGGCACGCACACACTGGCAAGTGGACGCACACGCACGCACGCAGACATAGACCTTGTCTCTTTTTTTCTCGCCACGTATGTGTCATATGATCCTGCTTTTGCACACAAGAGGTGTACTTCTATACGGGGGTTTTATCGGGCACCAGGAGTCTCTCTCTCTCTCTCTCTCTCTCTCTCTCTCTCTCTCTCTCTCTCTCTCTCTCTGCCTCCCTCTCCCTTAAACTCCCCTACCTATACGCCTGTCCTCGTGTGTCCGTCGCTCCCATATGCATTGGCACGTATACGCCACCCAATGTGTATATATATATATATGTGTGTATACACGCGTGAATATGGTAATTCACCACCATCGCCGGAGATATGTAAATAAGTTAGATTTGAGTTTTGTTGCGGGCCGGAGAGACGCACGAGGAAGTTCGATGGGAATTGTACCGAAGGAAGGAAGGACAAAGAGAGAGAGAAAGAGAGGAAGGGAAAAAACGCGCGATCAAGAAACGGAAAGAAGAACGAAGTGGGGAAGGTAAGAGATAATGTGTAAGCGCCTTAGTAGCCGCACACATGATCCGGGCGACCGGATCCAGATTTATTGGTTCCTCGCTTACGCGAGTAAGGGAGGGAGAGAGAAAGGAGTCGAGTTCGAAGGGCCGTTCGGTGTGAACGGAAGCCATGGATTTTACGATCTTGATTCAGAAGCAACACGCGCCCCGGTTTCGTCCTTCCACGGGCTATTAATCTGCCTGCGATCGGTAAATGCGCGTATATAGCAGTATAGACGAAGAAAAAACGATGCAGTTGCGAACACTTGTGTCTCCGCAAATGTGTCGCAGTCCGTACAGATCGGATTGATTCCCTCTGCAGAATTTTCTCCAATTCGCGATTGCCGCTGTATTGGAAAAGACGAAACATATCGAATAGAGCAAGTATCTTTTTTTTTGTCGTCAGAGAAATAGATTAATGCAGTATAATAAAAGAGTTTTAATTTAAATTTGTATGTATATCTATCTATAAGTTAAGAAACTCGTTGTACACGCGATGACATTCGAAGATACAAGAGAAGAATCGAGCGGAATAAAATCGTAGAAATCGCCGTCATTGAGAAGATAGTCAGCAATTTCCATCTGAGAAGGAAATCTCAAAGTTATTCGAAACGGTTCACGGTGCAGTTCGTGCGCTTTTCAACCATAAAAAATGACAAGATCCTCAACGATTGTCATCGTCGTCTATTTTTAAATAGTCAACAAAAATGAAAACTGGCACGATTTCAATAATCCCGCGGTTAATTAAAAATTGATAATTAATATCTACTTGTAAATATGCTCATATATTTGACGATGTTTCTACTTTTCCGCTAGTCTTATATTATCCATATCGAAATTAAAAACAATTTATAATTGGAGCTTAAAATTCGAACTACTCGAATTGTTTGAATTGACGGATGGAACCGGTCGAAAATTCCGAGCACCCGGTAACGTTCCGCGCGGTTGTCATGCGTTCTTCGAACGCTCGAAAGTCCGTAATCGGCGAGCGCCGAATCTTGTCGTTTGCAAATAGCCGACAAAGGGGAAAATAAATCGCATTTCGTGCGATTTCGGTAGGCAGGAACCGGTTTCTACGAGCTCGCCTATCGTTGGCACGTACCGTGCGCGCATCAGAGCCGGAGATACGAGTGCGCACGTAAAGCTAACTACAAATTAGCATAAACGTATATACCACTGCCCGGAGGGGAGGAAGAAGGGGCAGAGGGGTGGGGGGAAAAGAGAGGGAAAAACTCCTCTCGGCCTCCCCTTCATTCGGTCACGATCGTTCTGCCGCGATTATCGAAGAGGAAGACGGAAAATAGCGCGCCGCTCATACTAAAACGATCTATCAAGTCGTGGTAAAAATTCGAAACGCGACCCTCGTAGAGGAGCCGATACACCGACGACAGATAGCATCGACCGGTATACCGGGTAGCGTAACTCAAACGAAGTAATGAGACCCGTGCAAGACGCGCGAGCAAGGTGGGACGCCCATGTGGGTTGCGTGTGTGCGTGTGTGTCGTAGGTATATTGTATGCCTGCTGACGGCTACCGTTCTTTCTCTCTACGTATCGTTATTATTACCTTCACGGCGCACTGGTCGCACCCGACGTACCGCCGCGCAGCAAATAAATTTCACGGCTTCGATTCCTCGCGCCGATATATCAGGGCTTTTGCGATGCGCTCCAACACGATCGGTACGCCTGGTTATTCGTGCTCCAATTCTCGGCCGCGATCTTCGACGAGGAAGTCTTCATCGACGCGGAAGGGAGAGTCTTTGATGCAGGTGCATAATCCGCGCGATAAAAAATTTGGGGTGATCAAAGGCGTGCGTTTTTCCGTAAAACGTTGTTCCTAATTTAGCAACGTATATCATTTAATAAATATGAAGACCTGTATATAGTAAGAGATAAAGAATATATCTAGATTCTACCACCACATTTTGTCATAACATTACAACTTAACATATGTATAAATAGATGCAATTCTGTTTTGTAAGATATAACAACGATGAAGAAATCGACTCGAGTCTGAGATGGTTTTGTAATAAATATTTTTTCTGACCACGAGAGGATATATATATATATATATTTTCTTATCAACACGACGATTTTTATCGATCGCAATGTGCTAACGCGAATCGCACCCTCGGTGTTCACTCCTATGGAATATACGTTACGAGCGGGAGCCATATCGAAAAGCGTTCCAGCTGTGCGTGAGCATACGAAAAGTCGATTAAAATCTCATTTTATCCTTTCCAAGAGCGTGGGCTTCCCCTCACCGGGTGGCGCGATTCGATCGATCGACAGATCGGGCCCGCCGATTACGCGCGGACACGAGATGGGGAAGCACCTGTCCACGAGTGTCTCTCACCCTCACTTTGAAATGGCCTGTACCTTAACTTATGTACGGAACGTATAGATACGTTGGTCGAGCGCGATAGCGGACACACGCAGGCCACGCTGCTGACGCACTCACACGGACGCACTTTCGTCACGCGTCTCTGAACAATGGCATTAATAGGCCCTGGCGAGTTATTAATTGCCGGTGCCCGCCGGATATGACTGTCTATAGCTTCGTTCGCCGAGCGAACGTTCCTAATATCTGTGGTATTCCGTCAGTCGGCTTGGGTCTTAAATCAGACCCAGTCTTTTCAACGTGCTTTACGCACACGCGCGTGCGCACGCGCGTGTTGATATCCCGTCCGTGTGAAAGCGCCGAGCCGTGCAAACGAATCAGAAAATACTCGTCTTAAAAGTCTAAATATTTATGATTGTGATGTTAATATCATTTTTATTTTTATTCTATTTACATTTTTTATAACCTTCATTTATAATTTTTAGCTACAAAGATCAGATGCATTTTAAAAATATGAACAATTTTATATGACATGTAATTAAAAGCAATGATTAATTAAGGAGTAATCAAAATACATAAGTTGATTTTATTTAAAGCGCGTTAAATAGAACGAGATATATCCAATCGAACGAATATTAGAAAAAATATAGTCAGCGTAACATCGTGCTTTCAGAGTCCATTAAAGTCATTATGGTCGATGACAGGTAAAAAAAAGCACGGCGGAGCAAGAATAATTCCTACATGTTCGCGGTTCGATTAAATGCCCTTAATGGCGTCGCGCGATACATTGAGTTTTAACGGCCGGTTAAAACTGCTCCTCTCCCGCTGTCCTTTCCTTGTGTATCCGCGGCTTAGTCGGCGCTTTTATATTGCCGGTGCCATCGAAGAATCGGGCGCGTACCCGAGTCATCTTTATGGTCAATCTACGTACGCGAGCTCTCGCGTAATTAAGAGCGAGCACCGACTGTCGGGTCTGATTAATAGAGGACGGCGCGAGATAATCGAAAGGAAGTGAACGAATGGAAAGAAGCTAAGGTGGCAAGTAACGCGCGCGCGTCCCGGTGATGCCATCAAAACCGACACAACTCTTTCATGGCCACTGTACTCTCGCAGGAAATTACGCGGAATTATTCGCGATTTATGCTATGCACTCATATGAAAATAATTAAAGAGGAATGTGCTGGTAAGTTATCGCGAAAAATGAATACGAAAGTAGTTCAAATCGGGCTTTAATATTGTATTCTAGCGATTACGCTTTTTGATGAATATACATGCGCCTAGATTTTAGCGTATAAATGGATCTTTATACACCGTGTACGAATAAATTTTTATTTGCGTGTTCACGTCGACATACGTGCGTGATCTTCGGAAATGACGTTTCATGTTTTGACTTGACTGATGCATACTTTGCGCGGTCATAATTAATGCGTTGTAGATCATATATATCTTTACCAGCACAAGAAGCTATCTGCGGTCGTTTTATTTATTTATACAGTTGTCTATACAAATTATATGTACATACATATGTATGTATAATTTTTTATTTTTATTTTTTCTTTAAAAACAGAGACATAAATTTTTTTCTCTTATTGTGTAAATGCATTCAAGGATTATAAGTATTACAGATGCGAGAGGAAAGAGAGAGAAAGAGGGGGGAGGGGAGAGAAATATCGATATTTTTTCCACAATTGAAATGCATATTATATGCAAATGATCCATTACCTTCTGGTGCTGGAATAAAATACAAGAATTATTGGTATTTTGTTCGTAGCAACTCATGCGTATCTAATGACCGCGTTTGACGATAATTCGATTTTCAAGAAGGGACCTGTGGGCCCTTTCGCTCTCTTGAGACTGACATAGGCGAATGACAGTTTGATGAACGGACAGGAAGGGACTGGAAGAGGCCCACCTGGCTTCGCGGACAATTAGGATCGGGCTGCAAGGTGGCTCTTGTCTGCAGAAGACGACTCACGTGAACACGTTGTGTTTTCATCGAAACATCAAACGAGGACTTCACCGCGATATAATAACTCGATGGTGAATTTAATCCGTCCGCGATTAACTACCATGGTACGTTAAGTGCGAATTATAATTCATCGAAATTTTCATCCTAATTGGTTCCACGGTGCTTGTAAAACATGCTCTAACGGCCTTGAGAATTAAGTAATTATTGCTGTATATTTATACTTCATGAAACCGTAATTGTGAGTAGCCGTACCGCGTGTAACGATAAGAAAAGTCAATGAAATAGGCACGAGTAATTATTTCTCGAGATATTTCGCACATACACACACACACACATGCATATAAGTTAATGTGGTGACAAGTTATAATATTCTACTAATTGATCCGATACGATTTTCTCAACAAATAACTTAAAAATTTTATTCTGAGTTTTTCGACATAATAAAATTTTGCTATCCAAACTAGAAAATGGTTGAAAACAATATATTTAAAACAAATCAACATGATTGCAAAATAATTTAAATACACAAATTTAACAGCAAGCATACGCGATTAATTGTTAGAGATTATCACAGTCTTAAAGTTGGCGCAAAGAGAATTCAGCACTAGAGAAAATTACGAAATACAGATACCTGCGTACATATCTATCGTATGCATGTAGC
>OX424453.1:4205134-4240646 GCA_949152495.1 Lasius fuliginosus | reverse complement strand
CCAGCACTCTGCACCGCTGCACCAGCACCCTGCAGCGCTGCATCGCTGCACCAACACTCTGCACCGCTGCACCAGCACTCTGCAGCGCTGCACCGCTGCACCAACACTCTGCACTGCTGCACCAGCACCCTGCATCGCTGCACCGCTGCACCAACACTCTGCACTGCTGCACCAGCACCCTGCATCGCTGCACCAGCACCCTGCAGCCCTGCACCGCTGCACCAGCACTCTGCACCGCTGCACCAACACCCTGCAGCGCTGCACCAACACTCTGCACTGCAGCACCAGCACCCTGCAGCGCTGCACCAGCACTCTGCACCGCTGCACCAGCACCCTGCACCGCTGCACTGCTGCACCAACTCTCTGCACCGCTGCACTAGCACCCTGCAGCGCAGCACCGCTGCACCAACACTCTGCACTGCTGCACCAGCACCCTGCACCGCTCCACCAGCACTCTGCACCGCTGCACCAGCACCCTGCAGCGCTGCACCGCTTCACCAACACTCTTCACTGCTGCACCAGCAGCCTGCAGCGCAGCACCAGCACTCTCCACATCTTTATATTCTTTTATCTAAACTGTGTGTACTAAAATTGTTCACGATCTACTCATGTATATTTCTGTCTTATCCAAACCGTCAAAAGAAAAATCTAATTATCAGTTTTACTATTCTAGTATATACTTGAGATGGATCACAACCATATGGTCGAAACGTCGTAATGTTAAAAATAAATAAACATTTTGGCTAGTTTTGGTCGTTTATAATTTTTCAAATATAATAATATTTATTTAACTCACCTTTTTGCCAAGAAGTGTACTTAATTTACAAAATTCCTTAACCACACATACCTTTCATACTCACATTTATTCCTTTTATACCTCTAAGACTGGTTTATTTTATCACAGTCTTTCTAGAAAGCAAAATATATAATCGATTCTTTTCAGCAAAAGAATCGTTAATTGTCGTCAATAATTTTTAACTTTTACTTTAAGCCGTTAAAATGAAAGGCTTTTTATATTTTAATTTCAATTTCAAAAATAATAACACCACAAAACGTCTTTATATTAGAAATTCATTTAATACGTTAGCGTCTTACGTTGACGGACACCTTGTATATAAAAAGACAGAAATCGTGTTACCGACACTTCGTGCACATAGCACGGAACGCAACCGAAAATGTGCACATTGTGAGTTACCATTGAGAACATTCGTGGACATTGGCTACGTAGTTCAATGTGCACGTTTTCTATGTCCACAGAGGGCGTATCGCTTTTAGGGATCACCTAAAACCGGGCCGTGACGTCTCTCAGGCTTCTCTCTGCCAGTGATGCCAGTTTCGTGACGCTGCAGCACGTACAGCGTGGAGGGGCTAGGAGCGCACACAAGGAAGGAGCCGTGTACACGCACCGGCAGGAATGGAGTCCCTCGGTAAATGTATGCGTATGTGTGACAGTCGAAAGCGTCACCGCATACACACGAAGCGCGACGTATGTGTCACTTGAAACGCGGAGAAGATCAAGCAGCGAAGGAAAAATTGGTAGGAGGCAATCCGATGTTGCATCCTTTTCGCAAATCGCACGATCGAGAGAGAAAGCAATGCAAGACGTGATGTCAGTTAGAGGTGTCCCTACAGCCGTCTCACTCACTCGACTCTCGAATGGAGAGAGTGCGAGTGAGAAAGCTATAGGACACTGCGCTGTCTCTATCGGCTTCTCGTTTGCTCCAATATCGAGCTGTCATCCTTTCCTTTTTTTTCCTTTAAGAAACGTAGCTGAGCATTAATTATATTAATGAATAGATATTAAATATTAAAAAATATTAATAAACATTAATACTTATAAATAAATATTAATATTAATTATTAATAAATATTAATATTAATTATTAATAAATATTAATATTAATTATTAATAAATATTAATATTAATTATTAATAAATATTAATATTAATTATTAATATATATATAATAAATTAATATTAATATTTATTTATAAATTAATATAATATATATTTCTAAATATAAATATTTATTAAAATATTTTTTAATATTTAATATTTATTCATTAATAAAATGAATGCACGCGGCTCAGTCACGTTTCTTTAAGGAAAAAAAGGAAAAGGTGACAGCTCGATATTGGAGCGAACGAGACGCCGATAGAGACAGCGCGGTGTCGTATAGCTTTCTCACTCGCACTCTCTCCATTCGAGAGTCGAGTGAGTGAGAAGGCTATAGGGACACCTCTAACTGACATCACGTCTTGCATTGCTTTCTCTCTCGATCGTGCGATTTGCGAAAAGGATGCAACATCGGATTGCCCCCTACCAATTTCTCCTTCGCTGCTTGATCTCCTCCGCGCTTCAAGTAACACATACGTCGCGCTTCATATGTATGCGGTGACGCTTTCGACTGTCACACATACGCATACATTTACCGAGGGACTCCATTCCTGCCGGTGCGTGTACGTGTGCGCTCGGCGTTCGGCCAGCTTCGGGTAGTAGAAGAGAACAGATATACAATTCTCTGCCTCTTTCTTTCCTAAACTATAGCTATAGCTATGACGCGTCACCAGCCTCAAGATTTCGAGAGAATCATGTATGCTTTAGCGGCTTGGCTCGTTTATTAGATCTCGCGTGTCTCGTACTATTTTGATTTTACAATAAAAACGAAAAAATTAGTAATTAGATAAATATTGTAATTCCATTGAAATTTATTTTGCACATAAAAGGTATATAAACTATTTTAAAAAATAAAGAATAAAAAGAGCGTAAATAATAAAAATCCACTCTTGGCCAACACGTACGTTTTTTTCTCAAAAAATTGTTATTAATTTATAAAGATGATTTATTGTTAGCGTAAGAAAAATTAAGTAAAAAATTAAATTATGTTATTTGGAAAAATTATTTTAATAGTATATTTTTTACCTTGCTAATATTAAATACAAGTAGTAAAATAAAAGAAGAAATAATTATTTTGCAATAATATAAATTCTTCTATTGTATATCTTTTTTTGTAAATGAACGTACATATTGTTGCTCAACGGAAACCACGAGAAGGTGGTGGTCTCTTCCGTCAGGAAGGAAATGTGAAAAAATGTTTTCTTTAATATTATATTAGATATAATAATTATATTACATGTAATAATTTTAATATAATATTAGGGAAACAATTTTTTTACATTTCCAAGGAATGTTAGATGGAACAGAGGATACGTAGAAAGGATATGAAATAGATATTTTAAAAAATATAAATAAAATATACATATAAAAAAATATGAAAAATTATATTAATATATAATTGTGTCTTTTTATATTTATATTTTTATATTTTATATTTATATTTTTTCATATTTTTTTATATTTATATTTTTTTATTATCTATAAAATATAGACGAGTCGCGCTGGACAGTTCGGAAAGATAAGCTGATCCGAGAATCGAAACACATTCGTAAACATGTAAATATTCTATGAAATGAAAACTAAAATTTTTATTTTGCATTTAATCGGCTTGAAAATAATCTTAATGGATTAATGAGATTTTGGCGATTAAAACGACATCAAACACGACATAAATCGGATAATTTTTAACTAGATAGGGTGAAGAATCTTGCAATTAATCTTCGAAGCGAAAATATAACGTCAAGCGGAGCACACCTATTATATGTTTATTTTCAAAAGACTACGCATCCAATCGAATTTATAAATAAAAAATTAATTAAATTAATAATAAGTAAAAAATAAATTAATATAAAAAAATTAATATAAAAAGCTATAAATTTAAATCATAATTTGATTAAAATGCATGATTGCTTATATGCTTGATACCTTTGTTCTAAGAATAAGAAAAAAGTAATTTATTACAGAAATTTTCTACATTATATTCAATTAAGACTTATTAAGAAAAATTGATTTAAGAAAAAATTTATTTCATTGCACATGCGAATATACGTAAAAATATTTTAGTAATAATTTATATCGCTGTATTTATATCGTATTATATATACTAGAATGCCAAAACGTTACACGCATTTAATAAAATATATTAATAAGTTCAGAAGTTTCATGAAGTTTCGATATATATATTTTTGATCCACAATTATATATATGGATGTAGCACGGACATGAACCACTAAATGATCGACAGTATCGAAAAGTGGATGTATATTAGCACGGACATGAACCAAATGACCGACAGTTTTGAAAGGAATGTGGATCAGTGGATTCCAGTTCCTAAAAGTGGATGTATGGCGCTGCTCTACGGCTTAGTAAAAGCGTCTCACGAAAATCGCCGGCATGGCCGCTCTCAGGCTTCTCTCTGGCATGACAATAGAAAAATTTATGCAATGTTTCTTCTCACGACGTATGTCGCTGTTAGATATTGGAACGCAGTCAATGTGAGAATTATCAATTGTCGGTAATAAAGAGATTCGGTAAGATAAAATGTTCTTTATTATCCTTCATGCATTATACAACGGTCGGTACTGACATCATCCTTCAATTACCTCCGGGTCAATTACCTACCGAGCTCACTTGATAATCATGATAACTACTTTTACCCATGGCTGATAATCTTTAAAGAGTGTTTTTCATTTAAAGTAACACGAGTTGACTCGTATGATCGCTTCAAGTAAACTTCGATATATTAGAAAAATAATTATTATTCGTAAAAATCGATAATCAAAAGATCGTATTGAAACGATAATTTATAATTTTTATCCCTGCTGCGCTTCGATTTTTATTTGCAATAATAAATAATCACGCTTTGATAGAAATTTATCGTCACAATACAGGATCGATTATTAAAATTTAATAATCGTTAATTGTAATAATCATAGCGTATTATGTTTCGATACTAGTCGCGATCGCGTTTAGAAAAAGAAATCGACAATATATGTATGAAGCGTTTCGCACAACTACTTACTATTTTACTCGAGTAATAATAAAGCCGCGCGAATAATAACAAAGCCGAGATGTAAACAATATAGCGCGCGATACATCGTCAAGACTGAACACCACGTTGTTAATAATTCATTGCCGAAATATTTTACGTAAAAAAACGAGATGTGTGTTAATGAGAGATTTTCCCTGTCTTTCACATATAACTCATATTTTATATGTGTATTAAAAATGTATATAACAAAAAATTATACAATATATATCTGTTAGAGATAATAGAATAAATATATATATATATATATATATGATAATAAAATTTGTTTTATTCTATAATAAACTTTACTTTAATCTTTGTATTAATTCCAGATTTTATTTCACACACACACACAACTATTCTTCTATTAATTAAATTAATTAATTTGATGAAATTTTAATAACAAAGATTTAAATTAATAACAAAATGTCCCTTAACAAGAATTATACCGAAAGAAATAAATGTCATAGATTTTTTAAAAAAGATAAAAGCTATCATTACCAAATTAACTAATTAAATAAATAGAAGTATTAAGATAAAATCTGGTACATTACTGCAAAGATTTATCGTAAAATTTGCTGTAGAATAGAATTAGGAAATAATCAGATTTTATTACTTCTAAGATATTGTTTATAATTCTTTTTGTTATTTTAAGAATTAATGTTTTAAAAATATGAGTCATATACGAGAAAGAGAGAAAGAAAGCATAGATATAGTCAGATAATTTTTATATTTTATTTTAAAGAATGATTGGATAAGAATAACATAATGTACATTGTTATGTGCAAGTGTGAATGTGGCAAATATAAATATTACTAATATCTTATATATATAAAATCATAAAAAATTATCAAAAAAATAAATGTGCACATTCCGAATCTCAAACTCGCTTCAGTTAAACGAATAGATTCCACAGACTGGTTGCATATCAATTCTGTCAAATCATTTTCTTGCTAATGTTATTTTTATAAAGTTTTATGTATATATATATATATTACATATGTTTCCAGCAAAAAATTTAATAAATCTTTTCGTGAAAATAAAATTCAGTCGAATCATTTCGTTTATATTCTTTCATATTGTACAATCTATGCAAAAGCGTCAACTAAATCTCACGTTCGTTGACATCCCAGGTAACAACAAATGTCAAATTGCAAAATGACGTCAAAATGACTACTTTTGCTACCTCAGATGAGTTATTTCCCTTGCATAATAAGTAAGAAAGCAGCAAGTAACCAAGTCAATAACAGGCACCTGATTATACATGTATATTTGATTAGGTACTTTCTGTGAGTCATTATTCTACTCTTCATTTATCATATAATATTTAATTACACACATAATTTTTAGCTATGCACAATTCTCGTGCATATGTAGACACATATGTGTATAAACATAAAAATCATAAAAAATGGGCGTCTGGTAATTTGCACTACCACTTTCTGCTACAAGAGACCGAAAAGCATTTTCAGACCGAATTTCGTACAGAGCAATAAACTTCGGTTCTGATCACTATCGATATTTCGTATATCATCGGCATAGTAGAAAGACGAGAATAGCGCGATTGTCGGTTCTTGTCTAACGTTATCTTTCAACAATCGTGTTCGTGTATACAGTATATCAAAATGTTTATGTTTATACAGGCGCTATACTATATGTTCGGTGCAAGCAGTAAAAACAGAGCGATTGTTCTTATCAAGCCGTCAGTGCGCTAGCACAGAAATTTTCTCATAATCTGTAATTAACTGCATCTTAGATATATGTAGATCTAGTAAAATTTGTATTCTGCATATTTTGCTTTGGAGAAGTAATATTTTCTTATGAAACTTTTTTAAATATATTCTTTACATAGCTGAACAAATTTGCTATATATTTTGCAATTTTTTAAAACTTTATAATTAATGATATATGCTAATTGCGATCTCTATTTTAACAATGCAGATACGATGACATTAGCATTTTGCATATTTCGCCTCAGAGAAGTTATATTTTCTCATAAATTATTTTTATATATGTATTTCTTGCTTAGCTATAATATGTGCTACAGAGCCGACTTTTGTAACTTGGCTCTTAAAAATATTAAATAAATATCAAATGGACTCGGGACCAATTGCATTTTGATCCGAAATCAATTACATGTTATTTAAATTTTTATTTTGATTATTTTTTCAGAAGATCTTATGGCGCAAATTTCGCGATTATACTAATTATAAATATCACAATTATAATGCAATTTTCTTTTTATTTTAACCGTAATTTGCAAAAAAACGAATCTATAGTTTATACATATATCGACAGATGTCCCCATAGCCTCTCTTATCGATCTTTAAGCATGGGGGTGACGTGTGGCTTCCTATAAAAGCGGCCGACAGGTTCCGGATTCAATCCCGTATCCTCGCTCCATATGCTTCTTCAAAGGTTGGTGAGTCTTTTCCTATGATTAACAATAAAAAGAAAATAAGAATCAGCATAATTTCAGTGATTAAGTATAAGAAAAATAATCTCTGTCCACGATTAAGAATTCGCAAAGATTCAGAGTCAGAGTTTAGCGCTTTAGGGCTTAAATAGCTATGTTCATAGGAAGAGGAGACAGCTCCTTTTCCTCTTTTTTATAAAAAAAAAACTTTAAGCATAAAGGCATTCATAACAAAGAATATTGGTATTATTAGAGACTCTCTCAAGTCATAGAGTCTGGACTGCTGTGAGTTTGGTCAAAAAGGTGGCCTCAGAGTAGAAATGCATTCTATATATAGTGTTTACAAATTAATTACGATGCTGAAATTTTCAATATTTGTGATTGATTTCGTCATTTTTGCCAAAAAATATCACAGCTAATTAATAAGAGAAGTCGGGTAGTATTCGATCCTCTAGCAAAATCTTTGACTATAAAAATATTAACTGCCAGTGGATTGCATATTCTATAGCAAAATCAAACGAGAAATGTTCTCAAGTAAAATAGATTTTTTTTTTAGTTATTTACAATTCACATAAAAATCCAATCAGTATCAAATTAAAATTTTGCCAATTTTTTTTATTATTTATTTAATCAGTAAATAAACATAGAAGATATTCGGTTAATATTATATTGCAAGTATCATGGTTTTACTTCAATATATTATTTATTGTTTGATAATTCAACGTTATCATGCAATATTGCTTCAACATGCATCTAATTTCATATGTTAAGATCCGTGTGTGTACATAAATTATATCTATACTTTTAACTTTGATCACAATGATATCGCTTTTTTGATAGTAGGTTTGAATACAGTAATTGAAATCCGTTCTTATGCAGTCAAAGCGTAGAGTGACATTTGTAAAAATATTATATGTTAATGTGTATATATTAATATCAATAATTGATATTAATATCAATAATTATAATATAATATTAGATCGTAGTGTCGTCTCAGATTAAAAAAATTAATAATCAAATATTTTTAAAAATAATTTTATATTACTAACAAAATATAAATAGTTATCATTTAATAGTATCTTGTTATAAATTCTTATAAAATTGTAAAGTATGATTACACTCATAGGTCTTTATCACTATTATTTAAAGATTGATTTTTTGTACAAATAATACAGAAATAATTATAGTAAGAGAATGAAGTATTGTTTTACTAAAGTTCCACCTAATTTTGGGAAGGATCAATGTATAGATAGATTTGTGTAACAAACCAATATGGAGAGAGGAAACACGTAAATATTAAGTATCTCGTATCGTATGGTTGTCATACATATATATGACGCAAGAGATAATGGCTATAAATGAGACAGCACACGTGACGTAATTAAATACAGAGAGATTAAATTTAGCGTAACGAACATCGAGAACGGAAATACTCGAAAATTCATGCGATCCGGATCCACAGCTTCCTATTCTTGCATAGGTATACGGAATTCATTTGTGTCTGATATCTGTCTTGAAATACGCCAACACAACACGATGTCATCGCACATTCGCTCAATATGTCTATTATCATTGCTTGTACATTAACATCGTTATTATTGTTGTTTATGAGACGTTATATCTACGAATCATAGTACTTTAGTAGCCAAAAATGAATATAATAGAATTTGTTTTGTTACTTTGAATAGATGCAGCAAAGAGTAACGAACATGTAATCTACACGAATTTTTCTTACTCTGTTTGAAATAATAATACAAGATACTTTAAAGGCTTACTGTCCATCTCTCTTAAATTTGATATAGAGATAATTTTTTTTTTTTTTAGAAGAGAATATTTTACACATATAATTTACATATATTATATCTATTTTTATCATTGTATTACATCATTATATCATTGGCATCTTTTAATTTATTTATTTATCCGCACGTATATAAAAAATTGTAATTGTAATAGATATAACACATACATTAAACATATAAATTTACTTATTATACGCAAAACAAAAATTAAATTCTTGACATAATAATTTGTCGCACATATTGTGACTTATTTTAATTGTTGTAATCATTCTACTATAATATAAATGTAATCGTTGCGGAAGATACAACTCTCTTTCGGCTACAATTATAGAAATGTTTTAAATTAAAATGGATGTGAATTAACTAATAATAGACATAAAAGTACAATCACTCGTCATGAAATTCTGTTCTATCGAAAATCTTTGCGACACAAACACATAGTTTTCGTGTGCAACATTGCGTATATGTACATATATATGTGCATACAGCCACCGGCAAACGGTGTCGAAATATTTTTCAGGCATTCTGCGGTGCGCGCTTATCTTCCCGCGAGATAACACCCCGATATCGAAAATGCGAGCCGTTCGATCGACCGTGTCGTATCGAAAGCCCACTACTGAGCGTCTCCTGAACGGAACCCCACCCGATATACTACACATCCCTGTATGCCTATGTATTGGCCGTATATATTCCCGTATATACCCGTGAAAGTCTGCGATCCTATACACGTACGAGCCCGTACGCAAACAAACGCGCGCATATGTACGCGTATCGGCATATATAAGTGTGCTCGCAGCGGGCATACATAAGGGTTGATAGTGCTCAAGCGAACGAGTCACCCTTACGTGTAGGGCGTGGTCAGGGTCCACCAATCAGAGGACGGGGAGAATCTCACCGAAAGGCCAAATCGAACGAAGTAAAAATTTCAGCGGTCGCGTCAAACGCCGACGCTAAAGAGGATGAGCGCGGTTGATCCGGGCTTACATTTTCCTTACTTACCCTCGTAGCAACCCGCAACTACGCACACTCGAATCCCGTTCCTTTCGAACGATACTTCACATGTGATTTTAATTTTATTCGCGTGCGCGTCTTATCCACAATTTTTTACTTCTTAAGATTTTTTTTTTTTTTTTTTTTTTTTGCCAACTTGGCCCATAATACGAGTCTTGTGATTTATTTGCAAAATTGATTAACTTGATGAAATCTATCTTGTGCAATTTTTTTATACAATACGAAAGAGTTGTTGATTATAGACAACTTTATAAAATATGTACCCATTTCAAATTTATGTTGACAGCTCTGCGCACCTATATCGTCCAACAACTTGTAAAATTAGTAATTTATTTAACTGGTCTTCTTGAAATAGCTCTTGTAAATAATATTATAAGACATTTAGATTACAAAAAAGATGTAGCGATTTTTTTTATTGTTATTTCAATAGTTATATATAGCTATATTTATATTTAATTATATCTTTTCACATACATAAAGTTTAGAAAAGATACACTTAAATTATTTTAGTGTAGAGGAATATAAAAGAATACATATTTTGTTTAAAAAATTTTTATATTTTTTTCATATTCCTTAAAATTATAATATATTTATAATTATACTATTATATATTATAATTACTATTATAATTATACTATTATTTATAATTATATTACATATGCTCAAAATCACAGTTTTTCATATATTATGTGCTGTTAACACGGTGTGCATCGATGTAACAATTCTACATACATAATCTTGGATCTCGCATAATTTTGGAGTCACATAAAACCAGATTAATCCAGGCAAATATAAATTTGCGAAAATATGTTATAGAAAATAAATTCTCCCTGCAAGAGTGCGGATTCTTCCACGAGTTTCTTACCGAAATTTCGATCGCACAGTGTGAAACTATCGGGCGTTGCAAAACGGGGTGAAGAGGGATACGTACATGATGGGAGGGGGAGGGATGTTGGAAGAGAAGACGGAGTAGTAGAGTCTGCGTTTAATAGCCGTAGTGTTACCTCGGAGGCTCCTCGCCATTAAGAATCCCGCAAGACCGTCGCGGGATTCTCCCCTCTTTCCTTGGCCACCCTCTCTGGTCGCCCACTCCCTCGGGCTTCTCCGACAACTTGGGACATATTACATCGCGCCCCGGTAATGCGGATACGATACGCGGCTATACATGCCCGCCTATGACTATACCTTGCCAGAGAGGGTATACCACGGGGTACACACTAAAATCATTAGGAGCACGTGCGCCTCGCAGCGCGCAGAATCCCGATCCCTTGCCATTAGAATGCTTAGAGGACGACGCTGCCCTATCTGGAGATCAATATCAAAACAACGTCGCGTGACCGCCCACAATCGTAGGAAATCCCTGGGTTTTGTCGATGTCTCCCGAACGAATTCTATCAGCGCGAGTACTTTTTTTTCCCCCTTCACGCAGGGTGGTTTGGCCGACGAAAGGTTCTGATGGATGAAATTGTTAGGCGTCAGGTACGGAAATCCGCGCTACGCGCTAAAGTACACGAAAATGTAAAGACGAAATCGATCGCGACGACAAAATTTTCCGACTCAGCCTTATACGAGATGATAGAGGGAATGGTTCGTTAAAATGAACAGAATTACAAGAATCGAGAACGGTAACCTGAAATTAATAAATTAAGATGTTTTTCAACTTCAGTAATAAATGTGATACATTAAAAGATATAAGAAAGAGAAATATATACTGAGATTCGCAGAGTTCCATATAAATGCGAGCACACATATTGAATGAATAATCGTGATCCGCGTGTCACAGCGATCGAGTGCAAAAAAAAAATCGACTTATTAATAGCCGCGGAGCGAATCTAAAAACCGATGAAGTAAATAAAGATTTTCTCATTTAATCGGACCACGAAACAAAATTCTAATACATTTACATACGGCGACTACATTTGCATTCGCTTGTGGGACAATGTTCATAAAACTCACTTGTGCATCTTAAAAAATTTTTCTAATTGGAATCAGTCAGAATCTAGTCAGATTTTTTCAAAAGAATCATGGAAAAATCTATAAAGATTCAGATCAGAAATGTAATGTTTTCGAAATGCGATTCTAATTGTAAGCAGAAAACCCAAGCAAATTTTATTCGTTTCTTGTAATGTTTTTTTCAAAATTCTTTTCCGATTTCCATTCAACATTTACACAATTGAGCAGAATATTTAAAACAATTTGTTCAGATAGAAATTTACAACATTGCAATTAATATTGCTCGATATTTAATTTTTGTTGAAGTTCTGAAGTGTTTTATAATTTATATTATCGAACATGAATGGTAACATTTGAAAGACTTATTTATTTCGCAAGAAAGAAATTCATGATTTCTTGCATCTGACGTAATAATTCAGTACGACGTCAGTAAGGAACCAGAAGCCTTAAATAACTTTTGAGAGCAACCAATTAACGCAATCGCTAAAAATAATATTTTATGTTGTGTTCTATGTATTATTAATATAAAGATTCCTTTTCTCTGCATATATAATACGCCATATACATATATCGCTTTTGTCGAGTAACGATCCCGTTACGTTGCCTGCATCATCTTCGTGTTTTGACCGCGAAGCCGAAGAAAAAGAACGCCGCTTACACAATCTTGGCGCATCTACTTTTCTAAATTATGTTGCCCTTCTTCACCATCTCGACTTGTGCATATAAGAGGTCGCCTCAAAGGAGAAAGAGGGGGTGAAAACAAGCGACCAGGGGTGCTGGAAGATGCGGAGAATGCAGCAAAAGAGAGAAAGAGAAAGTGTGTGTGAGTCTATATCTGTATGTGTGTGTGTTAGGGGGGTTGGGGGAGGGTCTGTATGCGCGCGTGTGAAAGAGAGAGAAGGAGAGATGATGAAAATAAGCGAGCTGCAGAGAGACAGAGAGACAGAGAGAGAGGGGGGGGAGGGGGAGGGAAGAGAGAAAGCTGGTACTCGCGCTGCTTAAAATTCATAAGACGCTCTGTTTACTTACTAAAGATACGCGGCTTGCCTCCGTCGCACCCCAATCCCGTGCCCCTCAACATGACGGTCCGCACCGACCCCCTCGCTTCGGCGTCGCCGTACCACGCCACGCGAGCGCCGTGCTTTATCGCGGAAAAATAAAATTATTGGTTGCACTTTTCTTCACGCGAGAATGAGGCTGGAGAACGAGCGAGCAAGCAAGCGCCATTTCCTTTTTGTCATCACCCACGCCGAGAGACTCTCGAGACGCGAATTTTCTCGCAACGTTTAAACGATGCCGGATATATTTGCCAAGCTTAGATGAGTATTGCATGCTTGGACGTTCGACGTAAAAGATAGCGGAACCACGTTGTAATATACCTCTTTCTACCATCGATGAAAATAATCTATATAAATAATAGCTTTTTGTTTCCCTCGAAATTTATACTTCAAATTATGACCGAGAGTTTTTTAGTCCATATGTCTTAGCGCAATTATAAACATAAATATCATGTTCTGTAATCCATTCGTTTTCACAAATTTTAAAATGAATAATTTGCAACATTTATATGTGTGCGCATATTTATTGTATCAATCATAATATCTTGCAGTTTCTCCCTTTCTCTCCCTCTCGGATCGCACGCAAATCAATGAGGGAAAATAATGAAAATGTCAACCCCACTTTTTCTTTCTCTCTCTCTCTCATTAACTGGAATTACCCGTTTATTACCCTCTACCCTCGTGTCGACCGTATTCCGAAAGATCCGAAGGCCTCTTAATTAGCACGGGAGCGCGATTATGAACATTGCTTCGATCGGCGTCAGCGACGCGCGCGCCGGCAGTAAATCAGCTGCCGCCGCGGGCGACCTTGCGCGCAAAGAAGAAGAGGAAAAGTCGTTCAAGGCTGAAGGGAGAGGCCGATACGCGAGTGCGACTCGAACGGCTTGGAAATGTAGGCGGCGGAAACGAGATAGTCGTCTGATTATCTCGGACGAGTTTTCTCAACGGCTTTGCTCGCCGTCGACAGCGTCGTTACGCATATACTTCTTCCGGATATGCGCGAACGGGCGATTGTATGCGTGTGTAGTGTTAGGAGGATACGTGTGTGTGTGTGTGTTGTGTGTTTGTGCGCCTGCTTCACAGCCATACTCACTTCGCCGCGTTATAATCTCGTTGCTCCCGGCGACGTCGAATAAAGTACTTCCCAGTACTGCCGGTAAAGCGAGGCACCAACTATTAACTCATTAGTCGAAGTTCTTCGTATTATCGCATTCTCTTTGAGAGATCGCGTTGGTGTTCCCGTACTTACGGTACCGTACGGTACCGCCGGGCGGATTGGATCGGGCATTTGAGGAAGACGGAAGTGGAAACAAAAAGGGAAAGAGACGAAGGGCAGAGTAGGACGGCGTGCGTATACTAGGTGAAAGGAGAATGGGTGATGGTGTGCGTTGCGGATGGTAGAGAAGCGGCGAACGGGTGAGCCGTGCTCACGGAGATGAGATGGAGAGCTACGGGTGACGGGAACGACGAAGGTGAGATGGGCGAATGTGGGTGGTCGGCGAATAGAACGTATAGGTAATGGTAAGGGTTGGTATGGCACGGTAAGGATGGTAGCAGCCTCGGAAGGAAGAGCACGAGGCGCGGGCAGCGGCGGGAGGGGGGGGGTGGTTGGCCGGAGAAAGGGTGGGCGAGGTTGGTTGCACGCCCGGCATTGTTTCGAACAGGCGTGTACACGTACATACATCTATTTGGCACATAGGTAAGGCATCTTAGAGACCGCGTAGAAGGGAACTACGGCAACGGCGTAGAGTTAGAGGAAGAGTTGAGGCGCGAGAAGAGGAGGAGGGAAATAGGGGACGGTGGTTGCGAGGGCTAGAAAGGGAGACGACATGAGTACAGAGAAGCAGAAGCAGTAGCAGCGGCGGTGGCAACAGCCAGCCAGCCAGCCAGCCATCTTGCCACAAACTTGACTCGACCAATCAGCGTCGAGGCTGTGGTCACCGTTGTACCTTCGGTCCTTTCCCCTCCCACATCCTGCTACTTCCCTCCGGCTTGCAGATTCCCTCCGTTCCTCTCATGAGCTCTCGTGGCTCTTCCTCGCCGCTGCTACTCGCTCCTCAGGTTCTCTTCTTCCTTGGTGGGTCTGCAGGCAGCCCCGTAGCAGCACCTGCCAGCCAAGCCTTTAATTCTAATCAATTTACTCTTGCGCGAGAGATCCCCCAACCCCTCGTGCAAGCGTATCCTCGTGAGCGCGGCCGAACCTCAAGACCTTACCCCCTCGGCCCCCTCCCCCCAGTCGCTCCTGCCAGTGGTACCCTGCCACCACGCAGTCGCTACTGCTACTCGAACGACCCTACTGCGCCCGATAACGGAACGCCGTTATTCGACCGTCCGGGACTCTCTCTCCGCCGCGGTAACCGGTTAAATAATTAGCATGGGGAGATTAATCGTTGGGAGTTAAGTCGAGGCTGCGCATTAACGACCCTCTCGTGACCCGCACCTGGGTACGAGAGCAGGACATCCTCGGGATCGAGTCGAACTTTACCGGTGCTTTTTAGTTTTGTGCAATTAGAAAATACAAACGATTTACTGCAAGTAAATCTAGAATTAATTTTCGTGCCTGAATAACTTGAATAATTCCTCACAGATTGTATTTTACGTAGGAAAAAGAAATATCCGTAAGAAAATCTATCAGATAACGGCCGCAAGAACAACATTTTTAATTGCATTCTCTCGTGATATCATCGCTAATTTATCTTTCAAGACGTTAATCTTTAATGGAAAGGCGACTTTTACGAAACATGCGAAAAGAAATTAACAAATGACACGCATTACTTATTTAATTATAACGTAATATTCAATATGTAGACTGCATTACATGAAGTTTACGGGCAAAAATGTCTCGGAAACTTCGTACTGGATCGCAAAGGGTTAATGATGAACATAAGTTAGAGTAGCATATGTGGGTGGTATGAATAATTCGATCGATCCGGATCCCAACGCGATGGCTGAAGTTTACGCGTGCTACGTTTGCAGGAGTTCGGCGGTGCTTGCATAATTTAGTTAATGGCTCGTAGACTAATGGTTAAAGTCCATGTTTAAGCGTCGTACCAAGAACCCTTCCCCCTAAAAGTCCGCCTCGGGATTCCGGTTGCCTTCTCATATTCCAATTTACGGTGCTGCGTTACGCGCAATTTTCACTATTTAACACTGGCCAATAAAGCGAATCCGAAATTTGACGTAAATACTTTGTTTTTAATATTCCACTGAGATATCAATTTTTATTTTTTTCTTCTGAAAGAGAAATTGCAGCTTATTTAATTTTAATTTACAGACTAAAAAATCTATTTAAAGAAGAAATGTATAACTAGGATAATCGGAGAAAAACCAATTAGAAAAAGACATAATCAAGGAAAGAGTCCACGAACAAACGTATATATATACATATTACCTACACTCGCAAATATAACACATAGGTACATTATTAAAACGGCAATAAATTTGTCTCGCGAACAAGGCGAGAACGATGTTACCCGAAAGAAAAAATGCAAAAATATATCTCCCTTTATCGTTGCCGATATAGTTGACCGATATATATCGGTCGTATTGTATATCGGCCGCGGCGCACATCGGCGGTGATAAAGCCGTCTCAAATAAATCGAGAATGTCGGCCTGATTACACATCCCGCGTTCCGCGGGACTGGCAGAGAGTAAGCGCGGCTTAACGGCGGATTCGATCCGATCGCGGATGCGGCACTATCGTTCCATCCCCGATCACTTTCCTTTTTCTTCTCACGTACGCTGACGCGTATTCGCGATGCCTGAGTGGCAGAGATTCCGGCCGACGGCGAAGGAATAGACGGGGAGCGCGATTTATTTATGTCTGTGATTGGGAGAACTCGCGGGGAAACCGAGGGCTTCCTCCTTCGCATTAATACCGTAGAGGGGTGGCTTTCGTTCCTATGATTCCGATATACGACAAGTATATCGAGTCGCTCTTTATCGCGAGAAAGCTCATTTTTCTCGAAATCGTTTAACTTTCAATAATTGAGTAGGAAAATAATTATCGTCTTCGTTTAATTTTCTAATGCGGAATATCCGAAGACTATGTTGTATGGAATAATTATATTTTTATATAAAATATCATATTTCTAATACAGGCATCTAAAACGTTTAAATTCTCGTTTTGTGATCCTGTTCGGTGACCTGGCAAATGTCTTGAACAGAAGAACATGAACTTGTCGGCATTTCTCAAACTCGTTATAATGAGCGACGCGTGCACGTGAAACAAGTTTATTACCCTCTAAGAGTTTCTAAGCAATGTCCCGACATCCGAGGAGGGGTTGCTTTCGAGGTCTTAAGTTCTTGACACTTTAACCTGTCGAGAAAAACTTTACCTCACCTTAATTTTCTTCCGGAATTTGTCGAAACTGAAGTTTCCCGTTTGTTCGCGCCAGATTGTACATTAAAAAATTGCTAAACAATTTTTCTTGTAAAACAAATATCATTTTTTTTAAATGCCTCTAATTAAAGAGACCTAATTATTTAATAACAATTTACTGAAAATGATGACTGATAATAGAATAAAAAATAGAAAGTCTATTAATAAAGAATTAATTATTTTTGCGATATAATGCACAATACTTAAAATTGTGCTTAGCGAGTCTAATCCATAAGATAATTGCATCAACTGCGCGCGATTAATAACTAATGAGCGATCGATCTCGCAAACGAGAATACTTAATTGGCACACGAGATAATTATACGGCAGACACTCACCGGGTCCCTAACATTAACGATCCTTAAAATCGGTCGTCTGCCGTCAAAAATAACTCCAAGTTCAACAACGCATTCTATATAATCTTGTTCGTATTTATGCGCCGATCATCGTGTCGCGTAATTGATCTCATCTCTCGTCGGATAGCATTTGAAATAAAAAAAAAAAAAAACAAACAAACAAAGAGGAAGATGAGAGAAACGGATGAGTGCGTACGAGTTGATAAAGCCGTGCTCTTAAATTCACGCAAAACTACTTAATAAAGCGTGACTCTTTTGACTATTTGACGGGCAAAACGCGTGGACGGACAAATCGCAATTAATCCGCGAACGAGGGTGGAAAACAGCGGGAGGAAAAAGAGTGAAAAACCATGAACGCAGAAACGTGGAAAGGGTGATCGATCTCTTTCTCGAGAGTAGAGATCTCACCGATGTGTGCGACACAACGATGACGATGATGACAGCGGCAACGACGACGGGTCGAGTGGTTTTCAAGCTAATAAAAAAATTACTTCGCCGCATGAAAAACTCGACGACGTATAAAACGTCGCTGAGTACGACGTGCTCACCCCCCTCCAACGCTACCCTTGTCGCTATTGCCGTTGCTGTTGCTCTGGTTAAGTCATTTCTGCGCAAAAAAAGGGAAGAAAAGCATGGAGTCGACACCCTTTCGGTATGCTTTTATTTATTTAGACGATGAGCTAGACCGCTTTTCCATTTATTTAGACACATCTCTTTCTTCCTGTTTTAATAAATCACGAACATATTCGCGAAGTATAATATCAGTAGATTCAATTTTTATTTACGGAGATCTTATTGTCAAAGTACAGTACCCAGCAATAAAGTCTCACAATATAATTTTTTTATTAATCTTTTTTGTTTATACATATATATCACGAATATTAAATTTAAACTGTATTTTTATTATCAAAAACACGCATATGCAAATAAGACTTTTTAGCCGAAAACTTGAGAAATTTGTGATAATTTTCTAAAAATTAATTTTATATAAAAGAGTTTTTTTTACGTACAATGTTATTTAAAATTTATAGTTATCAACGTATCACACACACACACACACACACACACACACACACACACACACACACACACACACACACACATGTATATATGTATATGGGCAATCGTATTTTTAAATTAAACAAAACTTTTTTCGCGTCAAATATACATAAAATAAGGAGATACGTATTTTTGTTCGAAATATTTTTTTTTTTTTGCAGAAGTTATAGACGACAAAATTTTTGTGAAAAATAAAGTTGTCAATTTTTAAAATTAATATCTCTGGTTATATTTGTCGTAGAGAAATTTTCAAAAATGCATTTTAAAACTAAGGAGATAACCTTTTTTTATAAAAATAGTTTAAGTAACAAGAAGTTGCTAATTACAATTGTTATAAATAATTGAAATGTTTAATAATAGTTTTCATAAAAAGTACACTTTTTTAAAATTTTTGAAATAATGCTATTTCATTCTCCATTTCATTCTGAAAGTGTATATATTTTTTAATTTATGGAGAATCAATAGATTCTATTTTTTATATATTTTTAATGAATGAGGCGCCGCGCTGTGCCGCGTCACTGGCTCGATCAAGTAGTATGCTACGCGCTATGGCGCACCGCGGCGTGTATAGCGGCGCGCCATAGCGCGTAGCATACTACTTGATCGAGCCAGTGACGCGAGCACGGTGCGGCGCCTCTTTTATTAAAAATATATAAAAAATAGAATCTATTGATTCTCCATAAATTAAAAAATATATACACTTTCAGAATGAAATGGAGAATGAAATAGCATTATTTCAAAAATTTTAAAAAGTGTACTTTTGGTGAAAACTATTATTAAACATTTCAATTATTTATAACAATTGTAATTAGCAACTTCTTGTTACTTGTTAGAGATATTAATTTTAAAAATTGACAACTTTATTTTTCACAAAAATTTTGTCGTCTATACTTCTGCAAAAAAAAAAAAAAAAAAATATTTCGAACAAAAATACGTATCTCCTTATTTTATGTATATTTGACGCGAAAAAAGTTTCGTTCAATTTAAAAATACGATTGCCCATATACATATATACATGTGTGTGTGTGTGTGTGTGTGTGTGTGTGTGTGTGTGTGTGTGTGTAATACGTTAATAACTATAAATTTTAAATAACATTGTACGTAAAGAAAACTCTTTTATATAAAATTAATTTTTAGAAAATTATCACAAATTTCTCAAGTTTTCGGCTAAAAAGTCTTATTTGCATATGCGTGTTTCTGATAATAAAAATACAGTTTAAATTTAATATTTGTGATATATATTGTATATAAACAAAAAAGATTAATAAAAAAATTATATTGTGAGACTTTATTGCTGGGTACTTTGACAATAAGATCTCCGTAAATAAAAATTGAATCTACTGATATTATACTTCGCGAATATGTTCGTGATTTATTAAAACAGGAAGAAAGAGATGTGCCAAAGGTCGAATATATTCTCCAAGTATTAATCAGCGAAGTGAATTTTTCGGAGGAAACGCGAACAACTGAGATTTGTAAGTAACGGAAAGTCTATAATCAAATTTTCTTCCTCTCCATTGACTTGGACGTTACGTTGGCAATAGTGCCAAATGCAGTAAGACGACTAACATTTTATATTGTATAGACAATGTCAAAATCTTCCTAAGTTTGTGATAAAAAGTTGCAGTATTTTCTGTAATATTGTATAATAAGCCTAATGTCGTATAATACGCTTAATTTAATTGCCTTGATATTGATCAAATTATTAATTATTCTTTGTCAAGTCTTCAAACTTATATATTTGATATAAAAATTTGAACGCACACTAATAATTAAATTTATCAAATTATATTTGATGTATGAAATCTTTATACATGTCAGTAACTCTATTATTCGTAAATCTAATTAGAAAAGGAAGAGATTAAAAAATCTTGTAGAGTTGAAGAATAGATTAGAAGACGCAAACGGAGAAAAAAGATGAGAAGAAACCATCTAGCTGGACAAGTAAACTTTAAACCGAGGTTTTTTGCTTAAACACAACTTCTAGACATGACTTGGTCGCTAATTAAAAACGATCCACGTGTCTCTGCAATCCACTTATGAAAAATCTTTTCAGTTACTCTTATCCTTTTCGCAACAACTTCTGCGTCTCGTTTCTTTTCTCGTCATTTCTCTTCTTTCTGTTTGCCTTTGTCTCTTCTTTCTTCGCACTCCTTTAATCTTTTTCTTTTTCCTCCCTAATTTTTGCACACCCTGCTCTCTTCTTTTTTCCATCGTCCCATTCAAATATCCTGCTTTCTCTCGCTCTCTTCTTAACAGAGCACTGGCAGGTTGGCTTAATTACTGTCCAAGTGTTCTTTAAAGAGCGAATTACACGCTTAATGTTTACCGCGAACTTTTCACTTTCGTCGTATCATCGTATTCACGTCGTTTTTTTTCTTTTCGTCGCGGCTGCACCGCCTGATGCATTTAAGGAGCGACAGAGATAGTACATAAATGGAAAAAGCGAGCTGTTCACTAATGTTCATTTCTTTTGCGCCTCGCAAAACTTTTTTACGCCTATAATCTTTTTTCATGTTTGCGTTACATAACGGATTTAGCATTTTTTCTTTGTTTTTACAAATTCATTTTCACGTACGTATTCGTTACAAAAGCAATTATTTCAGAAGTATCATCAAATTTTTTATTTCTCATATACAATGTCTCAGATTCTTACTTGTAACGATATAAGTTTCTTGACTCATTTTCTCAAAGCACTAATAGCTTTCGAGTTATATGTTTCGACTTTTTGCAAATTAAGCTCTTGAAGTAAAAATAATATAACCTTGTTATTTACTTGAAATGAAGTGTGTGTACACATTTTCGGGAAATATTGACTACAGTAATCTAAATCTTTTCTCTGTAGTAATTTTTGTATATTTCTCAGCATCTGTCCAATATGTATATAATTTTTCGTAGTATTTATTTATATATATATTCGTATATAGATATTCTTCAGATATTTACATTTCATATTCACCTCGCTTTTCTTCAATTTTTGCGTATCTCGCATGAGTTAAAGAGAAGGAAAAGTTGAGAAAGAAATAGAGATCCTTTCGAACTGCGCGTGGAAGACTGCAAGAATAGCGATTTGTATCGGAAAAAGAATTTTCTTAGTGGAACTAGAGCAAAAGAAAGAGTTAAGAAAGATAGTTCAGAGAGGATCCTTTTATTATTTTCGGTGTAACAGCTATACCGCTAAAAAAAACAGCAAGAGAGAAAGGAAAGAACTATTATCTATTATTGCAACAATCCGTTATCTTTACATTAACAATTACAAATTTTTATGTGCCAGCACTTTGTATAATTTTGATAACATTTTTTGTGATACCATTAAGATTTTCATTATTATCCCGTAAAACCCATGCGGCTAACTCTTTTGATATGATTGAACATTCGATTTGGACTAAAAATATATCGAAACAAAAAAATGTCTGGAAATTAGTCAATTCCTGAAAAGAAACAAATTTCTTTCACTTCGTTTTTTGTATTTTTGATGTCTATTTTTTCGTGTCTCATTTTTCGTGATTTTGCAATTACTACAGGGAACGTATAAAAGGGAAACGTGCATAAGAGAGAGGCGCGAAAGTAAAGCGTGGCTAAATAAAAAAATCGAAGCTCATTACCGCTCGTTTCGAGCCACGAGGCGAGAAAATGCGGACGTCTCGAGGTACTTAAATGTCCTGTTTTCTATGCTCGGAACGCCGTGATGCCAGGCAAGTTGCACTTTCACCTTAAGCTCAATTAAAAATAGAACAGAGTCGACTCGCAATGTTCCTTTTTTACGCATAATAGAGTTACTGAAAAATTCATGTCACTTATTTTATTCGGCGCGATATATACATATACTTTTCATTTACTTTATTGCAAGATAGAACTAATATCTATCTATTATACATACACACACACATCCACACACACACAATGCATACATAATTATGTTTTAAAAGATGTCTACTCTCCATTAAAAACATAAAAAATTGAAACTAGAAAAAATAAAAAAATAATAATTATATATAAGTAAAATGTTAGCTTTGTATAATTAAATAGATATAATTTTTATTATTTTTATGGCAACATTGTAACGAATAGTAGCAACATTCAAAATATTTTTTAATACATTTTATTAAAATTTTATCAATCTGTCAAATGAAAACATGTTTAATGATTTTATAAAATAAAATAAAATAATGCTTTTATTAAAATATAACGAGACTGATCTTTTTTTAAATTAATAATATAATAATTATACGGAATCAATTGGAGAGTTACATGAAAATATAAATATAAAAATATAAATATGAAAATATAAAGACAATCTCCGAAACGTTAAATGTTCGCGCTAAAAGTACTCATATCTACGATACTAGCAATTCGACAGCTAAAACTTTATCCTCGCCAACTTCCGGCAGCATGCTTCCACTGTTCCTTGTCTCGATATCTCTCTGCCTCAAAGATAAAGCGGTTGCTGGGATCAGGCAAGCTTTCAACCTCCTTCCTCTTGGCAGCTACGAGCCAGCCCACGGGTTCTTCGTGTTTTCTCTCTTCGCCCTCCCCCATTCGATTTTCCACCATTTCCCGATCGTCCGTTTCCCCCTCATCTCGTCCATTTCCATCAGTCTCCAGTGACGTTTATACTTTCTAGAACGGACCAGGGGGGAGGGGGCTGTACGGGGTCGAGTTAAAGGGGTGGTCGTGATCGAGTGGGTGCCAGGGTCGGGGGCAAAAAAGGACACGGGAGAAATAGGAAGAAAGAGAAGGAGGAAAAGGAAGAAGAGAAGGTGGCAAGGAGAACGGAGGAAGGAGAGAACTAAAAAGGGGGAGTACGAGAAAAGGGGGTGGTAACGGCCACCATCGGTCGGGGGCGAAGCAACCCTCGAGAAGGGTCTCCTTCTAATATATTGCCTCACCCGCAACCCTCACGCGCCCTAAACCATCCCTTATAGCCGCCATCTTGAAGGACTCCCCTTACCTGCTCTATTTCTCTCTCTCTCTCTCTCTCTCCTGTCTCTTTCTCACTTTCTCTGTCGTGTCCTCAACCCCCTCAATTCCTCCCTCTCGTTCCCGAACTGCGGCCTGCATTCACCCGCCCACCTACGATCGAAAATCCCGTTAGACTTATACGGGCTTAGCCCGTCCATTTTGACGACGGGCTGTGTGCCACCCTTCGCCAGCTACCCTTCAGCTCTTGGAATTCTCTCTATGGAATTCCGTAGGTCTTTTTTTCTCGCTATCGTAGCACTCGCCCTTGTTTTCCAAAGAGTTTTCCGAATGTTTCGTGTTGGAGTTACATACGTGTTATATCGTAAGTGTGTAAAGTTTTCTTTCGTTGAACACGTAATCGCTCGATAGAATTGCATTTTTAATTAAAGATTGACGATTTTCGTTAATCGATACTTCTGATAATGAATTAATCATAAAAGAAAACAGAAACCGTTTAGAAACATCTACAAATTTTTTAATATGCATTATAAATTCTAGATACTAATTTAATATAATGTTAACTTAAATCATAGAATCAATGCATTATTATTTTGTTTTTATTATCTGAGATTGTGCTGGTTTTAATTTTAAATTAAATTATAATTTTACTAAAAATGGGTGATTTTCAGATTTTTAGGAATTGAAAAAAAAATTTATTATTTTTTATTTTACTCCAGTTAATTTCAGCCTAATGT
Source organism: Lasius fuliginosus (assembly GCA_949152495.1). Taxonomy (NCBI): domain Eukaryota; kingdom Metazoa; phylum Arthropoda; class Insecta; order Hymenoptera; family Formicidae; genus Lasius; species Lasius fuliginosus. The sequence goes on along the minus strand of OX424453.1, from coordinate 4,216,026 downwards.
TATGCGAAATAATCGCAATTATTTTGCAGCGATTCAATGCTGATTTTTAGCCCCATGTCAAAAATGTACGAACATAATTCACGAGTAGCTCTACGAGTAGTTTAAATATGTTCCACAGTCAATGTACACGAGCTCCATTTTGATTGCGCGAGGGGCCACCTTGAATCACCCCCCGTCGCTCATCGCTACTGAGGATTCATGGTCTCTCGCCCGCGCGGAATGGGTGGATGTTTCCGGTTTATTCCCGGAATTCCGTTACGAGGGGTAGTTGCGCCAGAGGCACCCCACGAAGAATCCTCCTTATGACCACCGGGGTCCGCACGGTGTAGCGACTGCTAGAAAGGCGAATTGCATTTTTCGGAGGCCTCGCGTGTTCGCGGCGAGGCTTCACCCCTCCCGGCGTTACAAGGGGTGCACTTCGCATTCTAGTACATTGTCGTGGGATTTGATTATGTAAAACAGCGGCCTCCCTTTCTCTTCTTAGCCCGTTTCCACTTTTTCTCCCGATAAGCTTTATCGCATTCTCGTTTCGCGCGGCCGTTTATACGAACACGCGTAAAAGGGCATTTAGTTTCTTTTTCATCTCTTTCAAAAAATTTTCATATATATTTGAAACTCTAGTTTATATATATATATATATATATATATTATATAATATATTTGGTTTATATATATATATATATATATATAAATTAATCAATTTAAAATTAATAAAAAATAATATGCTGGCTCTTTTGTCGATTTTATTGTAGCGTGACAAATAACTCACTCTTTCTTTCTTTCTGAAAACTTCATAGCTCGAAATAACGACGCCGCAAACACCTGCCGTTATTTTAAAACCGCGGCAGCACACTCTATCGAGATAAGTTCTTTTCGCAATCATAAATCTTCCCGAGCTCGCGACGAGGTACTAAACAAAGCGTTCTTCCGACGTCATATTATTATTCAAGAGTAACGACCGGCGTTCCAAAGTACCGAAGAGAGATACTATCTTTCGTCGCATTTTTTTCTCCCGCCCGCTCGTCCGAAGATCGCTCCGGTCCGGTCGGAAATGGATTTCTCTCTATGACGTTCGGTCATTACTTCCGGCAGAATGAATGACGATTTCTATAACAGCATCTTCGAGAATATTCCAGCCAAAGTTTCTGCTAGAGCGAAGGAACTGTTGTATTTAATATAAATGTATGCTCTTCATTAGAGGTGCTCTGCATTTGATTATTTGCTTCCGTATCTCCGTAAAAGTCGCAAAAAATTATGAAGTACTTAACGTGGAATGTTACAATGAAATTAGCAGTAAAGAAAAATCGACTCTGAATGCGTGAAGAGCCTTATCTCTCTTTGGGTTTTAAAAATTATCAAATAAAGAAACGAATGACATGAATCAAAGTTCAGAATTTCCTCAAAAAATATAAAATTGATAATAAAAATGTCGCTTTGAAAAAACATATCTTTGAAAGATATTAGATTTACAACGTAGCGGGTAAATTAATTTTTTTTCCCCTTAGCACTGCGATCGATAGCAGGTGCTATCAGAAGCTACTGTTTCGTATTCTCGCTTCCCTTTCTCATCTCGTCACAACGCAAAATCGATCGAATCCCTCGAAGGCAACCGGAGGTAAGCCTCGGGCTTAGATACCTAGGTACGTCACTGGATTTGAATACTGTCGTTTTCTCGATTGTCGCGGATAGCGTGCCATCGGAGACTGTGTGCGAACGAACGAAAAATAAAAAGAAAAAAGATGAGCGAAGCTTAAGAGACAAGAGAGGGTGGCAAGCAAAATAGAATGTTTATAATTGAAGACCTATCGTGAAAAAGGTTGCGCGCTTTCGAATAAAAAGTAAAGTTACTTTTACGTCGCGAAAGAGATACATTTTGTGCCACTCTTGAAAATATCTATATAACATACAAAATGAATATAAAGAATCTTATTCTTGCACATTTCTAAAATAAACAGATATTATAGAAATGTGGTCTATTCTGAGCTTTTTATTTTTGACATTTAAAATTATTTTTAAGTCAAGTCTTTCGAGTTTTTGCAGAGTAACTCAATCTACTTGTTTCTTATTTCGCGTGCTTATCCATTGAAATTTCAAATAAAACTTTATTGTCGCTCTTATTAGACCTCTAGTTATTATTATATTCACATTTATATATATATATATATATATATATATATATATACACTTATATAATAATCTATTAAGATTAGCTGGAGAATAAAAGTCTATGCGATTCGTTTTATTCACTGCAGCGCAATATAATAAACTTTCGATCTCGCTTTATTAAAGTTTCCACAAATAAAGATCGTCACACAGCGTATAACAGTAAATAATGATATAATTCGCAGCATAATTCGTAGATTCACGGTGCTCCGGATTCATTTAGTTTGGGTCCAAATATAAGTCGTGAATATCATCGATAAATTTGAATAGTACTATTGATTGCGAATCTCTCACATGCCACGCGGTGGCGAAAAATGTGCGTTTGCTAAATAAGGAAAATAAAGAAGACGAATTAGAGAAAGAGAGTGTGTGTGAGAGAGGGAGAGAGAGAAAGGGAGGCGGCAACGAGAGAATGGAAAAGGCGAATGTATATAATTTGGGTCTCCGATGGCAGCTGCGTGGGTCCCGATATGCAAAAAAGGGGTTGCCGCACGGAATTAGAATATCCTCGCGGTCTCATTTGAATTTCAATCTCGCCGATGCGGCGCGGACACTTTTCGGCGCGGTGGCCCGTCACCCCTTGGGGGTTATCTGCCTACCTACCTAGGATGTTCTCAGGTAAGAGATGAAAAGGGTTGCGGGGTCGCGCGGCAGCGGGATGACGAGAGATTTAAAAAAAGGAGAGCGCGAGTGTGCACTATGTATGCTCCATTAAAAAATCGGGCGCGTTTACCTGGCGTGGAAGTACCGGGTTACAACGAGAGACGCACCTCATTAGAGGCGCGCTAAAATCCGGCGTGCCGAGGGTATTTCCTTCCCCCCTCTCTTTCCCCCCCCCCGCTTCACCCTTCCTTCCTCTTTGGAAGATAATCGATGGATTGCCTAATGCGCAGTAGCGTAATGTGTCGTTTTATCGCCGTCAAAATATACCGATCTTATGTCGGAAATAATTTTTAATTATTTGTTTCGCATATCCTCTTTACCCGCTTCACAGTTTTTAAACTTCAAATTTTTATTTAAGACGAGAAACTTGCTTTTGGAATAGTTGAGTGTGACACACGACAAAAAGCTTCTCGAGAAATTGTTTTTTTTTTTTCCCCTTAAATATCTCGGAAACTGCATTTTATTTTAAAAAATTGCCGAGGATTTTTTTTTATTTTTCCGATCAACATTTTCGTGTCTCAGAATCATTACTTTTAAGTTATATGATCCATTTGAGTTTACGGTCTCCCTTTCTTTACTTCCTTTATCTTCATTGATGACAAGCACCACATCAACGTGAGGCGAACTTAATTTTACACAAGTCTATAAAATAGCCGGTCCTAAGTAATGCAGAAATAAGCTATACAGAAATCATTATTAAGTTTTATGTTATCTGAAATAATTATGGAAGAGACTTTACGGAATGCGCTTGAATTTTGATATCTCTCACCGATATCTTGTCGCTATACCTTCTGCAGGATGTTCAAAAAGCCCCATCAGAGGAGCGTTAAAGGAACGAGGTCACGTGGGGGATCTCCGTCGTCGAGTCACATCAAAAGTTTACGGCGCTCTGTAACGGACGAGCGTACACCATCACCGGTGCATTTTGTTATCCATATCTCGTAACATGCACGCGTAAGCAGACGGAAGGGGAGAGGAAGGTAGTCGCCGGAGGGCGAAAACGGGGAGAAAGAGAGAGGACGAGACCGGAGTAAGATAGGAAGCCATAGCCTCGGGCCTTTTCTTCTGTACGAAGGGAAGGCTCTATTCGTTCTTCTAAGGTGTACAGTCGGTGGTAAAGTGTACACTACTCCCGTGCAAAATCATCCCGCCCTCGTTGTTTACATCGATACGAGCGGCGGTGTTCGATTGGGTCCCCGAATTTAGGTGGCGAATTGGGCGAAATAACCGTCGAAGGGAATGAAAAAATATTAGGTTGATACGATAAAGGAATAGCTAAGAATGCCTCCTAATAAAATATCCCCTATTATATCGTCGTTATTTTTGCTTTCTTGTCATATCACCGAAGAAAAAAAATAACTTGTTCACCGAGAAAGTAAATAAAAAGTAATTATAATCGGACATTAAATATTCGTTTTAAAAAATTACGCAAAATTATAAAATATTTTTTTTTTATTTTAACCGAAGTGTGGAGTTTCGTATATTCAATAACGAAAGATTGACATTTATATAGGAGCACAATAAGTGATTATTAAACATATTACCTGCATTCATATATGGCAATATACGGATTTCTAAAGTGCACACAGATGATAAGTAAGAAACATTTTTTATATTTGAAACCATCGCGTCGCGTGGCACCCTTATTTTCGCCGGTAGAACCAACGACTTCGATTGGTTGCGTGATGGAAACAAATTCGAGAAGCATTCGATGTATCGATATGCGTGTATATGCATACACCATAAGAGAGATATAAAAGAGGGAACTCGGAAGGGAAGAGAGAGAGAACTTTCATCATATTTTGGTCTCGAGTTTTTCACGACGCGAGAAATATTGCGCGCGCGTTTGAGAAATCGTCGAATACGCGTACGTTCGAATACACACTGTGTGTTCGAGCTCGGCTAATTTAACGCGCAAGCTCCATTGGTAGGTATTAAACGAGATTTTGCACTTTGCACAGATGTATTTTGTAGTGAGGATTTTGCAAGGACTGATGTACAGACCCGCAAATTTTGTATACGTGCGTCAAAAGCAACATACTAAACAAAATTAAATGGAAGAAACATATATTAAGCCTTACAAGATCTAATAATAATTTCAATATTTTTTTTTTTTTTAACCCTTCAAGCCCTTGAACCCTTGTTAAGCATTAAACTATATATACATCGGCTTTGAAATTGAAATAATTGCCAATTTTCTTAGCTCAGTACCTTTTCTGTAATAGAAAGAATATTCGGTAACAAGATGTCAACTGACGGAAACTTCCAGATCCATAAAACCAATATTATAGCATCAATTATTAATACATAATAATTTTATTCCTACAGCCGCCGGAATTAAAGCCAGAAATGGCTATTCTCCGACCAAAGAGCAGCCGTCATCTCCAGGACGTGCCTGCGACTCGTAACATCCAATCGTCACGCCCGCCGTTGTCCCGAATTCCTCGGGGGCAGCTAGAGAGGAAGAGGAGGAAAATTTCTCTTCGCCTTCGGTCCGGATTCTTGGCGGTAGCTGTACGACGCGGAGCGATGTCGAGTCCGTCAAGTAACTCGCTCGTGAAGCCTCTCCCCCCTCCCCCTCGCACCCCCGTAGTTCCCTGCCTGGTTCCCATCCCCCTCCCCTCCCCCTCCCCTGCCTCTCCAACTCCGAAGCTCTCGTGTGTGGACCGCGCGCGAGTTTGCCGTCAACGAAGACGGGGTGACATCGGGCGACGTCGCTCTCTCGCCCGGGAAACTTTAGTCCCGGATGCGCCTCCCGTCCTCCTCCCGTCTTCGCGGCTGCACGTCGAGCGAGCGTTCTCGTGGCTGCACGCCTGGAAAGTTTTGCCCGGTACATCCCTGCAAACCACCGCCACCCCCTTCGCCACGTTCCTGAGAACGGAGACCGCCCTTATCCCCGGCCTCTTCCTCCCGTTGCCCCGGGGATTTTGGTTAGAATATTGAATCTCGCAGAGTGGAGGCGCTGTAACGAGAGCACGAACGCCACAACCCGGGCAATGTCGTCGACGACGTCGTCGTACCCCCCGGTCGACCGGGGGGGGGGAGGCACACCGGGGTTGAATAAAATCATCCGCTACCGTGTAGATGCTCCGCAGCGCGCGACTTTATATTTTCGATCGTTTACTATTTCCAGCATTTTTTACATGTCATGGTATGAAAAAATTCTATTTAAGAGAGTCTCGTAATCTTTCTTTCTTTCGGAGATTTCAGGAATTTGAGAATTTCAAGAGAAACCGCAGGTATAGATAAAACGATAGCAAATTTTTATCAGTAATCTACAAGTATCGGTATATCCGCTAAATTCATCGCATTAATTCTAGCGTTTCCATTAGTCATAATAAAAAATTAAATTACTTAAAAGTTCATTTTTTATTCATCATAGTCACGATGCTGTAACGATGCTCCCGCCGTATGTTTACATCTTTTTACGTAGCGGTTACGAAAAGTTAATACGCTTTCGTGTAAGTTGAAGGGAGTAGCCTTCAGGGAGGATATTCATGATACGACGACTAACGCCACCAAAAGCTCCATGTTTTGTATAAATATAATATTATATTTGCAAAAGTATGTAAATTTCATATACACGCTCGCAGTCAAAACGTCATATTACATCGAAGAAAGTAAAATCAAATATAGCACCGCGAGAGAAATTCGTCGAAATAATCGATACAATTATAATGCGTAAATAGGAGAAGGAATCATATAACTTTTAGATCATGTAAAAATGGAGCGATAACTGCAGGAGAATTAACGCGATGATTCTCGAGGAAACGAATTTCCTTTTAATTGGTCAACGTCGGGCGCGGAAGTAAGCTCCGCTGGCGACTCATGATGTACGAGGGTCAGGCCATGTTTCCGCCTGTTTTGACCACCGAAGGGGCCCGAGGCTGGGCCGCACGCCCAGGGTCAAGGGATGACCCGACGCGGGGTCGCATCCCGGTCGCGCCCCGAATTTTGCGCGGAAAGGGTTGTTAGCACGCGCCCGGCCCGGCCAAACCTTGGAAGACCCAAGAGCGGTCATAGAGCGGGCCAAATTATCGGAATGTCCACCACCGGGCATGGAACGTCCAGGTATATACGAACCAGGACAATCGGAGGACGGTACGGATGGTCGAGATGTAGGTCTATGACACGTACTAACGTTTTCAACGATTTTGTAGGGATCAGATAGCGGCGTCGAATACGTGGACGGACGGGCACCTGCGCCGTTTTTGGCGAAACTGGATCCTTTTCAAAGCGGCACGTGGAGAACCGTTGGCCGCGGTCGGCAAAGATTGCCTTTCTTTTTTTTTTAACTTGGATTGACACGACTGTCTGTCTATCCATTTCTCTGAGCTCATTTTATTCGCAATTTTATTTTTTTTCACCCTGCATACAATCTATTTTATGTGTCAAAAATAAAAAACAATTTTGTTATTAAAAATCTTTAGAGGCAAAATAGTATATTTTAAACCGTTAATCGCGATCGACAAATATTGTCTTTTTTTTTTTTAAACTTATAGATCGACATGACCGACTGTCTATCCATTTCTTTGAGCTGATGCATTTTATTCGCATTTTACTTTCGCTCCGCATACAAGCTACCTTATGTTTCAAAAATCAAGAACAACTTGTTATTAAAAATCTTTAGAGGCAAAATGGTATATTTTAAACGTTTATTAATCGAATTCTTTGTGGCGGTTTTTAAAATTCTTTTTAATTTGCAATTTAAATTTTTATTTGTGATTTTTATCACAGATTAAGGATGTATAAAAGTTTCCCTAAATTTCTTCATTCATGTGCTATTCTATTCTAGCTTACAATTCCGGATTATATATATTTAAAAGTTCAAGGATACTTTTGTTAATATTTCATCGTTTCTGCAGACGCGCATTCGCAACAGATAAACGACGATGACACAATAAAACGTGTGAGCAGCGAGTACTCAAGTGACCATACATACACACACAAACACACACACACACACACACACACAGACGCACATACATATTCGTGCTCGCATATAAAAATATATCGGTAGCCAGCTATATCGACAGCAAAATAAGGGATCGCCATGGGAGGGGTGGTTATACGAGGAATACCTCACGAAGCCATAGACGTTCGGCTCCATCTATCTGCCCCCTCACTCTCCTCGTCTTTCTCCTCCCCCTCGATCGCCAGAGCCCTCGATATTAAAAATTTCAATATCCTAGCCCCAGGGGTGGAAAACATATAATGTATTCAGGTGACGTCCCGGCCATTCTATCGGCGAGAAAAACGTAGTTTTCGAGGAATCGAACTCACCCTCTTTACCTCCTTGGCTGTTCGGCTGGCTTCGGCATCCCCCCATGTCCGCTCTCGTCTCCCCTTATACGTCTACGTGATAACCCCGCGACGACGACGGCGCGGGCTTCTTTGTTTCTTTCTGTCCCCGCATAGCATGTGGAATATTTCCACTCAACCGAGGATCTCGCGCGTTTTACGGAGAAGCGTCTCTTCGAGAGGAACCTGTCTACTTTATCTAAGAAGCGACGATAGCGTGCGATTTTTATGCAATCCGGCAACGCTTGAGATTGTCAAATAATTTGAACAAATCCCTAGAAAAATATCGCGAAGTTCGAATATCAGATTTTGTCGAAGCTTCTTGTCTCCACCATAAAAGCAATAAAGAATTAAATTAACATGTAGAGTTAATTATAATATTTTCTAATAAGTTCGACGCATTTAAGAGTATGAATATGAGTAACATTTATCTTAAAGCAAATAGAATAATTTTAAAATTTAAAACATTTTTACAAAAACTGCACAATATCTTTTCCTTTTGAATCGAAATCTGATAAAATATCAATGGATACAGGGTTAGTTTGATTTCTAAATAGCAAAACGGGCTATTAAACCGTCAAAAATAATTTTATAAATCGGAATTATCGGGCATAAAATACATTTTGTTCTGTCAGTGCTTTGCTGTGGCATTGAGAATTTGCATTGAGAGAGATGATCGTACGAGAGGCGCTACCGTTACTTTTCTACAGAGAGTGTGGTTCCTTTCGAAGGGATCGACTCCAGCGAGCAAAGGAATTCGATCATCGCGACCGTTCGAGGAGCTTTTTGCCGATAGAATGGCGCGCTTCCAGAGAAGGTACGATTCCACTGTCGTCTCAATCGCGCGTCCCGGCGAGCGTATAAAGTATCGGCGGACCCCCGCGAGATTGGGAGGCTGGGAATGGAGAAATTGGTAGAAAGTGAGTCTTTGAAATCAACCTCGGTCGCGAGAAAGCTCGGTGCCGAAGGGACGGAGGAGGAAGAGGGGTTACCCGAAGGAGGGTAACGGAAAACGGCTCGAGCAGTTTGCGGACCGTGGGGTCTAAACAACTTAACGATAAAATTTATAGTTCCGTAGCACGCCTACCCCTTAGCCCTTCCTGAGGGGAGGAGAGTCATCAGCGAAGGACGACCGTGAGTTGAGTATCGGATACCAAGGGTGGAAGTAAGAGCGAAGACAGGACGAGGGGGAGGGGGGGGCGAAATGGGGGGAGGAAGAGGAAGAGAGCGGAAGGGACCTCAGCCGTATATAGAAGGTCTCTCGTACAGGACTTTTACCCTGCAGAGTTGCGTCGTAATTTATGGATGCCGTTCCCTTATCCGCAGGATACGAACTCCACTCTCCCCACACGTTTACTGTCCTTCTATCGATCCTATATACCGCGACGAAACGGGTGTCCGCAAAGTGTCGCTCTTAGGAAAATTCATACGACGAATGATTCTCTTACCGGCTTTTAATTACTGCGTCCAAGAACAAGCAGCATTGTCAATTTATCTTAATTTTAAATATATTGATCTTTATCTGATTTTGAGACATTAGTAATTTTGGCAACTAATTCTATATATATATATATATATATATATATTTATATATTCTATATATATATTTTATATATTGTAATTGTGTGTATATGTGTGTGTGTGTGTGTGTGTGTGTGTGTGTGTGTGTGTGTGTGTGTGTGTGTGTACATAAAGAAATAAGGGCTCGATCGACAGGTGTGCGCGCACGAACAAAAATAAATATTTGCGAAACGTGTTGATACGCGCGGCGCGATTTAAGCGAGATTAGTGGGCGTTTCAATCGAATCAAGATCGATTCAGAATATGAATGGCAAAAGTTTGATAAAATTTCCATTAAACGGTGTGATGAGAATATTAGCACGTTAGGTTTCTAATCCGAATATAATATAATGCTGATGTAATACGATCTTGTGTAAGTTGGCTTCCTTATTCGGTCCTCTTCTTCAAGATGCAAACTTTAAATTTATGTATGATTATCTCCACTCAGACTACTCGTGTTATTTTCTGTGCAAGTTAAAGATGGAAGTTGTACCGAGTTATTTTGTCATATATGCAAATATTACGTAAAGTGCAAATATTACGTAAAATATTAATTAAATGTTACGAAAGTTATTATTCTGTATTTATATCCAAGAAATTCTATAAAAGAATCGTTTATATTCCAATGTATATGCTTCACATATAAAGTCGGAACACCATATGTAAAACTGGATTAAACTTATACCGTAATTACTAATTCTACAATTTCATATATTTTCAACTAAAAGTATGAAATGCTCTCGTGCGTTCATTGTAAGAAAATGTCTCTTTATCTCATGCTGATATTCTCATCAGCACTCGCGAGTCACCCGTTGCATAGCGAAACACACCCTGTACAGAAATGCTTGGTTTGCCGGCGCGCTGGTGCTTGCTGTACACGTACAGTCGTATGTTTACGCATGTGTGTGTGTGTGTGTGTACATGCATGTGTATATATGTGCGCTAGTCCACCCTCGAGGGAACACGGTACGGTAGAGAGGATAAGGAATGTTGGGGTTGAAAAGGTAAGAGAGGGCGAAAAGAGGGGAGGGGAGGGGACAGTCGGGGCGTTAGAACGAGAGAGCGAGAGAGGATGAGAGAGGGCGAGAAAGGGCAGAAAGTGCGAGAGCGAGGGCTACATGGGAGAGGGATGGAGTACGTGGAGGCCCGTCTTATATTGATTTCTGTCCACGCCACCTCCGCCGGGCTCCCCCGCAACCTCCGCG